>PVIA01006903.1:0-90632 GCA_004024845.1 Tonatia bakeri | reverse complement strand
AAAGTCATCAAATGGAGGGTTAGCAACAGGGAAGTAGGAGGAGGAGGGAGGGGGAAAAGATATAGAGAATAAGTAGCATAGACAGTAGGTAGAAAATAGACAGGGGGAGGGTAAGAATAGTATGGGACATGTAGACACTAAAGAACTTATGACACATGGACATGAACTAAAGGGGGGAATGTGAGTGAAAGGGGATGGGCAGGGTGGAGGGGAGTGAAGGGGGAAATTGAGCCAACTGTAATAGCATAATCAATAAAATAAAGAATAAAAAAAGTAAAAAAAAAAAAACATAACTATATCCCTAGCCTAAACTTCAGAAGAAAATTTAACTGCTCGACCATACTCCTGTGCAGTTTTTTATGAGTATTTTTCATAGTTACCAAGAAATAATTCATTGTGAAATCATTGCCTGAACCAAGACTTAAGGTCATTTAAGAGATATATGGAAGATCCTTCACATGGCACCTAAGGAAATATGATTTGTTACTTAAATTGACAAGCAATACCCAGGACCAGCACTATCAAAAGGTCACAAAAGTTAGTCATTCTCTGAAAACCATTCTGGTTCTCAGCCCTCCTGGCCAAGACCTGTCTGCAGTACATACTTTTCATCTGTAAACTTCTCGGGTGTAGAGTCCGCCTGCCTCTCAGTCTCGCAGGGTTGAAAGTCCCTGTAGGATCTCCGCTCAGCTCTGTCCTGTGTCACCTCTGTCCCCCGGCTATCACTCCATCCTTGCTGCTCTCCTCTTCTGGGAGTTCGCTTGTGGCCTGCCAATAAAAAATCAAAGGGGAGAGGTGGAACACCAAGCCTATGACAGCACGTTATTTACAGGTACTTTTACACTTCACTTTGCTAGAAATCAATGACGTGGGATAATCAGGAAATTTGGAAAAGTTTAGAGGAAAACTGTTGATATTACTATAGCCCAGCATCAACTGCTTTTTAATAAAAGTTTTAAGTCATATGTTTTAAGTTACTATTGAATTACATGCTTTCCCTTATGTTCTAGAAAGTATGACTAAGGTAAACAAACTATACCAACTAACCTCTAATGACAGGTACCTCACAATGACTCTGTGACAGCTATGGATATAATTGCTAAACCAACTACATTTTACAAAAGCAGCTTTATCAAAACATGGTAGCTAAACTACATCTAGAGAATTTTAGGATAAAAACCCTGTACTTTGAATTGTATTTTTAGAGCCCCAACTGTGTGGTTTAGCATCAGCTACTAAGGCTTTTGGTTTTAAATACAGCTTGTACCACTACTATCTCTTTTATTTAGAAAAAGATTTTCCTGCTACTTGATGGTATTTATGCATTTATGATCATACTTCTGAAACATGAAGCCAAAGTTGTACTGCCAAATCATACAAAGGCCAGTAAGCACCCAAAGAGACATCTCTCATCCACGGGCCAGCACGCAGCTGGGATGGCGACGGCCACTCCAGTCCTTCCCTCTCCTCACTTCACTCCCTGCCCCTCAGGTTCAGTGCTTCAAAAATGTTACACAGGTGTCTGATAAGCATCTAATACCGGAAATCTCTTTCCAATACTTAAATCATCTTCCAAAAATATTTATCTTTTCTTTGTATATATTTAAAAGTCCCCATCTCAAACATTATGTACAATGTTTGTTACAGTACCTTTGATTTTTCTATAAATTACCCTTCAGGTGGTTATATGGCTATAAAAATGCTAAATGCATTTGAATTAATGAGTATTTATGAAATTGCTGGTTTCCAATCCTGCTTAGATAAACATGATTCTTAAGGAATAATTGAGTTGGCTAAAAAGTCCATTTGGCTTTTTCTGTAAGATATCTCTAGTAGCGCTTTGTTGTCTTTAACATCATTCAAAACAATTTGTTAGACTGTACTGTGACAGCTGTCCTATCAGCGTGCACTTAAACAAACTGGTGAATTTTTGTGTAGCCATTTTAATACTGAAGATGGAAGAAAATACACAACATTTTCAGAACATTACACTATATTATTTCAAGATAAAAACATAACTGAAACTCAAACATAGATTTGTGCAGTGCATAGAAAAGGTGCTATGACTGATGGGGCATGTCAAAAGAGGTTTGTGAAGCTTCATGCTGGAGATTTCTCCCTGGACGATGCTCCACGGCTGCGTAGACCAGTTAGAGTTGAGAGCAGTCAAGTTGAGACACTATTTAGAACAATCAATTATATCACATGGGAGATAGCCAACATACTCAAAATATCCAAATCAATAAAGTTATTGGTGAAAATGAAAAATGCCTTTTATTTTATGGAATAAATTAAATGGAATTTTTGTGCAACCCAATATTTATACATATTTTTCCATTTTCCCACTCAATATTTTCTATCTAAATTTTATAAACTGGGCACATGTATTAACACAGTTCCCATACTTTACTGAAAAGCAAAAATCATGTGTGTGATACCACTAACATAAAATCCTACAATTTATTAAATGTTAACATAATTTTTTCAAATGTGAAAAGTTATATGACAGATCTAACTAAGTTCAACCTCAAGTTAATGTCCCATAACCTAGAAATGCTTAAATCCAGTTTACATCTTGTACTGAAGTCACAATCCAAGCTTGTGACATGTCCAGACCATGGGGGAAAGGTGACAGAGCACTACGCTTTTCCTGTAGAAACAAAACGGAGGATGACACTGTTCCCAGTGGCCCAGGAACACACCATGCCGGATCCAAGGGTATATACTTTCTAACAGAGATAAGAGTTGGAAGACTCATTTGAAATGTAAGATAGAAAATATTATGAAAATTAATTATCTAACAAGTTGAAAATGATAATAGACCATTACAAAAACAGTCATAAGCAAATGTGTCAACAGTAATAATACCTTTCAATACTTTTCTCTCAGTGTAAAAGTTATTTTAATACAGCTTCAAATTTCCTATTTATAACCAGTAATATTTTTTTTAAATCTTAATATCTACACTCAGTTATAAAATTACTTAGCATATACCACCTTCTTCTTCCTCAAGGTTATTTTTGAGTTATATCAGTGAAATTTGGAATTGACTATTCAAAACTTAAAATGACATTTACTGCATACTTTGCATTAAAACTTCTTCCAAAGTTTCTGTGTATAAATTGAACATAATTCAACATTACCGGCTACTTATTATAACAATTATCAATACCCTGCACATTTTTCATTCTCTCTCAAAAACCCAAAAGAGATAATAGGGGTACAGTTGTTTTCCCACAATTTAGTACTAGAGATTAAGATTGCAACTGAACCTCCTTTGTTTTTCTGTACTGGATCAGGAGCTCCAAGTGGATGCCCAAACAATGAATTTCAACAGCCCTTTCCAATAAAAGGCTGGCTCATGCAGTTGTTTGCTGATTTAAATCCAAGCCCTCGGAGAGGCATAATATAATAAAATTTGCAATGAGATTTCCTACAAAAGAAAGTTGACCTTTGACTCAAAAACAATAGTTCTGAAAAGCTAAGAAAAGTAAAGATGAAAAAGCCTCTGAGGACTGCAAGAAAGAATTTACTGAGCAAGGCTCACACAAGGATCAATGTACAGTTGACCCTTGAATTTGGGTCAACTGAAAAATTTACGTATAAGTGGAACTGAGAAGTTCAAACCCGTATTATTCAACTGTATATTGTTAAATAATGAAGGACATCAAAAACCTCCATGGGAAGCTCTTATGATTACCACATTCTTTTGAGATTAATAAATGTTTCCATTATATGTCAAACATGTTTTGACTATTTCTTGACAACACTAAGCATTCACTCACAATATTCTAACTACATTAAAATTTCTGAGTGTTAGAAAAGTAGTCCATATCAATTAGGGCTGCAAAACCTCGAGAGAACATCTCTCTAACACTCATTACAGATAAGTTTAGTACAGCAATCAAGTAAATAGAAATGAATGCACTGTTGCTCCTGAAATAACACAAACTTGAAAAAGAACTAGAATGACAAAATTTCCACTCCAACTACAAAATTAACTACAGATCTTTAATACAGATATCAAAAGCCAGATCACTTGGCTCCTGAACAACTGACAGGAAAAAAAAAAGGTTATCAATATAACAGATTACAATGCTAAGTGAAAGGAGCAAACTATAATCCAGTTTACATTATTTAAATTTAGAAAAAAAAGAAATAGCTTTGTGCATTTGTCTATATATACAAGGTGTTTACAGTAGAAAAAGTAAGAGATTTTCACTTTACTTCATACAATTCTAACCTGCTTAAAATCTTTATAACAAAAATGCATGACATTTTTAATTTTACAAAGGTTACAAAGTGATGTTAGCACTAAATGCAGTTTCACACTATTCTCAAGGATAAAATATACATTTCATTTGTTAAAAAACGAAGGGAAAGGAAAAGCTTAGCCTTTCTCTATTCTTTTATTACTATATTTAAATAAATTTAAGAGAAAAATAAAACAATACAAAATGTACATATCTCATTCTCACTCACTGTTTAAATATGCTCATAAATTTATGGCCTATGAAGGCGTCTTGAGATAGCATTTTAAATAATTTCCAACATCTGTATTATAGTGACTTGATTTTCTTATTCTCAAGTGATATAGCTGGACTGTACTTTTAAACATAAAGGTAAACATTACCTAGGTGCAGGACTCAAAGCCCTGCACTTTGAGTACTTTTAAGTATTGAGGACTCAATACTTAAAACAGCTGTTTTCTTGGGGTTGGAATGCACATTTAATTTTTTTTTAATTTTTCAATTACAGTTGACATTCAGTATTATAGGTTCAGGTGTACAGCATGGTGGTTAGACATCTATGTAACTTAGGAAGTGATTCCTCCCATAACTTTACTACCCACTTGGCACCATAGTTATACAATATTATTGACTATATTCCCTATGCCGTACTTTACATCCCCGTGACTGTTCTGTAACTGCCAATTTGCGGGGTGCACAATTTTCATCAAGCCAGGAACTAGCCAATAAAGCTGAATTGAATATTGAATACACTGCCAAACACTAGCTGCAGTGATGGAGCTACGCATCTTAATCTGAACACTCTTAGGCAAACCTTAGGACTACGACCTTGTTTTAGGAAAATAATAAACACAGGTGTAGTCTTGATGACTATACCACTGATGCAGTTCAGGTGATAAACGAACTCTTAAACACCCTCCCTCCCTATATGCAAATAGTAGTACACCAAGCTCTGCGCAGCTGCTCCGACTATACAGGGGGTGGGGAACTTTGAATATCCTTGTTGAGAGGTTAAAGAAAGCAGTCTGAGTTAATGACATGTCACACATCCCATCAACACCACGAGCGGTACTGAAAAATAATGCCGGCTCAATACTGGAAACTACGTTGAGGGGACGGGTTGAAGGCTCCGGGGATCCCGCGTCCACCCCTCCGCATTCCGCTTGCGCCGACGTCACATCCCACCCCAGCGGTCACCCAGGCCTTCACTCCATCACAGAGGCCCGCACATCTCACTCTAGCGATTCTTCACAAACCCTGGGCTTTCGCCACCACTGCCAGGGGCCGGGTGCGCCCAGCCTCTGTAAAGTGGGGCTCCCTTCACAGCACGCCTCTCTTTTTGCTTCCCGACCCGGATCTTGCAGAGGGTGGGCTGGAGGATGGAGAAGGTCCCTACTAGCTCTAGACTGGTGAGCCCCGGAGTAGCGACCCTAGTTTTTAACCCACACACCACCCCAGCAGTATCCCTTAACTTTGCCCAACTTGTGAAGGCTTAGGTCCAGGGTTTTGAGACCCCTTACTCCAAACCTGCAGCCCCTGCCCCTAGAAGGGACTGGGAAAGGACCGAAGGGGCATGACACCCACCCCGCGCCCGTCCTCTTTTCCAACCTTCTGTCACAAGCACCCTCAGCTCAACGCAACTATTCCCAAAGCCCCCTCCCCCTTTTTGGAACAGGTTCTAGTGACCAGTCTCATACTGGGAATACTGGGGCAGCTTTAGAACGGTGACCTCCGTGACCCCATTCCCCTCCCCCTCCTGCCCACTCGGAGGCGCCCAGGTACCCGCCGCTGCACGCGTACCAGGTGTCTGCGGGCCGCCTCCGGGGCTGTCTGGCTGCTGCGCGCCAAGAGCCGGGAGGCCTTTGCGTTCCTTCTGGGACTCCCGCCGGCCGCTGGCCGCGCCAGGTCTGTGGCCCGAGGCCCCGGCCGGGCTCTTGCCGCCGCGGTTGCCGGCCCCGGTCCCGGCCGCCGCCACCTCCTCTCGCCTCTTGCGCTGCAGCTGCTGCTGGCGTCTGCGCTCGGCCTCGCGCAGGATGTCGAACGGGTCCGACTCGTCGTCCAGCAGTTGGTGGAAGCGGTTGGCTACGACGCAGCCGAAACTCTCTTGCATCGCGGCGCCTGCGGCCGCCGCGGCCACGGGGCTCCCCAGAGCGCCCTTCATGCCGCCGCGGCCACTGCGGACCGGCCGAGAGCAGCCCACGCGAGCGAGTCTCAGCGAAGCTGGTGGCAAGGGCCCATCACGCACGCCGCTGCTGCCCTACCCGCCGGGTCCCCGCTTTCCCGGCGTCAGCCCCGCGTGGCCACCGCCCCTTGCCCAGCCACCTCAAGAGAGCCAATCAGAGCCAGTGGATACGCCCCTTTTCCTAGCGGGCACCCTGGAAGCCCAATCAGAGGCCGGCTGCGGTCGCGTCCCGCAACCTTATGCCCCACCCCTCGACTCCAAAGGAGGGGCCGATCCCTAGAGGCGGAGCTACTAGGAGGGTCTCCAAGTTTTGTAGTTTGTGCAGGTCAACCTGTGTGGGTGGGTCACAGCCGTTATTTATGTTCTTTCTGGGACTGGATTCACATTCGTTATTGTCTATTCTTCTCTGAAGCTTATGTATTCATTTTGCCATTGAACACTTACTATGAGCCAGGCATTATGTTGTAGGAGGTAGAAGCTCCGTGTTTTCATGGATCTTGTAGTACCTAGAAAAATGTCCCGAAGGAAAGACACGGACTTCTCTGTGATATAGTAAAGGAATCTGAAGCTTTCCTTAGGAAGTGCTGATTAAGTGGAGATCTGAAAGATGGCAATGAACAGAAGCAAGGGTAAGTGCAGAAATCTTAAGGTGGGGTGAGCACAGCGCATTCACAAACTCAGGAAGACCTGTGACCTGTGTTGCAAAGAGTCGGGGAGGGCTTTATTTGCTCTTGATTCTAGGAGCAGTAGGGAGCAAATTTTAAACATTAGCATATGCTTGAAAAGGCTACTCTGGCTGCAACTTGAAGGACTTAGACAGAGTTCAACGAAGCAGAAGATGGTTGCGGAGCTCCAGGAAAGAACTGATGATAGTGACTTGGACTAGAATGATGGCAGTGTAGGTAAAGAGAGTAGTAGATTGAAGAGCTATTTGGCAGCTTTTATCAACAAGTCTTGGTGATACATAGATATGGATGAGGAGGAGGAAGAGGAGGTATGATGACTTCTGTTTTTCTCTCTGGTACAGCTGGAATGGTGGTGCTATTCACAAAGAATTAGAGCACTGGTAGAGAACACTTTGATGAGGATCATATGTTCAGCCTTGGACATGTTGAGGTTTGGGGGTTTGTTTATTTTTCTTTTGAGACATTCAGTTGAGGCCTGTAGCTCAGAGAACACAAAGAGCTGGACTTCTTCCAGCAACTCTTGCCTAGGCCCCAGGGCAGACACTCTTGGCTGCCCATCCTACAGCTCGTTTTTCTCTCTTACATTTCCCCAGAACCTGATTTTGTTAGGGTATAGGTGGCTGTATGCCCAGGGGAAGTTGGGCCCTCTTTCAACCAATCATGTATTTTACTTCCATTCCTTTGCTAATGATTAGTGTAGGAATAGGCTTGTGATGCAAATCTGGCAGAAGAGACCCAGGGGGAAGTATTCTGGAGGATATCTGGGAGCATTTTTCTTATACCTAAAAAGGGATTGGGAAGGCATCTGCCATCTTCCCACTTCTGTTCTTTGAGAAGAGTACATGATGCCTTGAGTTGTCATTCCCTATTGTGTCTATGAGGATGGCAGAGCAGAAGCAAGGAGAAAACCTAGTTCCTGATGTTGAGCTGCTGACTTACCCTGCTCAGGAATCTTCCTACTCAGACTTATTATTATATAAGATGATAAATGCCATTATTGTTCAAGCTACTCTTTCTTTTAATTTATTTTATTTATTTTTAAAGATTTATTTATTTTTAGAGAGAGAGGAAGGGAGGGAGAAAGAGAGGGAGAGAAACATCAATGTGTGGTTGCCCTTCACATGTCCCCTACTGGGGACCTGGCCCACAACCCAGGCATGGTGCCCCGACTGGGAACCGAACCGGCAACCCTTTGGTTGGCAGCGCATGCTCAATCCACTGAGCTACACCAGCCAGGGCTATTTTAGTTTTTTAAAGATTTTATTTATTTATATTTAGAGAGGGTAAGGGAAGGGGGGAGAGAAACATCAATATGTGGTTGCCTCTTGAGCACCCCCTATTGGGGAGCTGGCCTGCAACCTGGGCATGTGCCCTACACTGGGAATCGACCCAGCAACCCTTTGATTTGCAAGCTGGCACTCAATCCATTGAGCCACACCAGCCAGGACTAAGCTACTCTTAGTTGTACTTGTTTCTTGCTTCACAGTTGTACTTGTTTCATTCCAGAAGAATGCTGTTAGAGCATCTGGCTCAGGTACATCATTACCCTTTTTTACTTTTCCTTTAATAGCAAATGGAAAGAAACCCTTAATCCTAACTGCTGTCAGGTCTGTGCTTTACTCACTTATTTAATTTTCTGTCATTCCTCAGGAGGACAAGGATGATGTCTCACCTTTTCATTGCAATTTATATGCCCAGTGCTTAGCATTCTATGTGGCTGTACAATAGATTCTCAAAATTTGTTGAATGTGTGAAGATTTTGAGATATATTGGTCATCTCCTTACTCAGCATAGGTTTATGATTAAAAGGCTGTAATGTTTTTACCGAAAGAATTGAGAGCGGGTGCTCAAACAAAAACTGCCTGAATGTTTATAGCAGCACTACTCACAGTAGCCAAAAGATGGAAACAACCCAAATGTTCATCAGCTGATGAATGCATGAACAAAATGTGGTACAATAGATAAATATTTGGCTGTAAAAAGGAATCAATTATTGATGCTTGCTACAACATGGTTGAATCATGAAACCATTGTGCTAAGTGAAAGAAGCCAGACATAGATATTATATGATGTCATTTATATGAAATGTCCATAGTTGGCAAATCCATAGAGGCAGAAAGCAGATCAGTGGTTGCCAGGGGTTCTGAGGAAAGGGTATGGGGAATCACTGCTTAATGGGTATGAGGTAGTGTGTTGGGGTGAAGAAAACTTTCAGAAACTATATTGTGATGATGGTTACAAAAATGTGAATGTACTAAATACCACTGAATTGCACACTTTAAAGTGGTTATGTTACGGGAGAAACTCCCAGAAACTCAGTTATTCTCGCCTACACAGTAAAAAATTACAGACCGGCAAAACTATTATTGTGCAAGCAGGGTTTGTTGGTGATTTGTCATGGAAGACATTGGCCTAGGTCTTCCTAGGTGGGAGGTGAAAAGCATAGGCAAAGCAGGGTAATGGCAGCAAAAGTTAAGAATGGCCAAAGGCCAGGGTTGCAAGTGCAAGCCCAGGTGGCCAGAGGCTGTGTGGCCTGAGGCCAGGCACCCAGAAAGCCAAGAGAGTCCTTTGTTTTGTTTTGTTTTTATGGTTTTTTAAATTTTATTTTAAGTGTTGTTCAAGTACAATTTTCTGTCTTTTACTCCCAGCCCAGCCCACCTACCCAGCACTCCTTTGTTTTAAGGACTTAAGTAGTTGGCAGGATGGAGTGAAGAAGTACATATTGATTGGCAGGTAAAAGTGGTACCAGCTTTTGGGGAGAGGGGGGTGGGGGAGGGCATGACTACCCAACCTTAGGTATATGTGGGGGTCTGCTAGCTCAAATCCTTATCTTACTCCAGAACCTCTTTGTTAATCTTGTTGTAAAATAGATATGTGACAGGAGGCAGTTGATTAAAGTTGAGGCAGCTACCCAAAGTTATTTGTGAAAGCATTAGGGACTCCTTTATAAAACAGATAGTGACCAGAAGTAGGCAATTAAAGAGAGTTGTTTTATGGGCTTTGGCACTCTGATCTCCTACCATCTTCCAGACCTTAGGATGAATACACAGTTTCAAAGGATTTCTTTCCCAGATGGCAGAGATGATTCATAGAATTTCAAGGACTGCCCCCTCCCATGTTAGCATGGTGTTTTCTGTGATGTTGGAACACCTGGCAATATTATCGGACCAGGCTCAGGGCTGCTGAGTTAGTGGGTGAGACATGTCTCCCTCCTCCTTCCTGCCTTTATTTTGCTATCCTATCTAAGAGTTAAAATAACACATTTTATATATTTTAGCACATTTTAAAAAAACAGTCCTGGCTGGTGTGGCTCAGTGGATTGAGTGCAGGCCTGCCAACCAGAGGCTTGAGAGTTTGATTCCCAGTCGGGGCACATGCCTGTGTCGCAGACCAGGTCCTCAGTAGAGGGTGTGTGAGAGGCAACCACATATTGATCTTTTTCTCCTTCCCTTCTCCCTCTAAAAATAAATAAATAAAATCTTTTAAAAAATAAAATAAAAAACATGTATTTTGGAGTTAGACCATGATTTAAACCCTGGCTTCACCACTAACTTTGTGACCTTGGTCATGTTTTTCATTTGTATGCCTCAGTTTTCTCTTCTGTAAAATGAAGACAATAATGGTACCTACTTCAGAGAGTTACTGTGAGGATGAGGCTGGATAATGTATACAAAGTGTTCAAAACCATGCCTGGCACAGAGTATAAGCCCTCAGTCAAAGTTATGGTCAACATTACTACTCTCATCATCATCGTTTTGAATCAGGCCTAAGACTAGATAGTTAGAACAATGCCTCATCATTATGAAGTGAATGAAATTTTCAAAGATTCTTCATGCCACAGAATCACCATATACACCAGAGATCACACTTTGAGAAGCATTTCTTCAAGCCAAAGTTGTCTCTGGCATTTTTAAGCTGTCCCTCATGAAGCCACAACACTGAAGAATCATAACCACTTGAGAGAAGGGCCTGTCATCTTCCTACTGGATATTTGAAGACATCCCACTCCCCCATTCTCCTTCTGTCATTTCTGAGATAGCCAACCACCGCAAGTTCTTAAGACATGCCCTGTGAGCACTCTATTCTAATTCCCAAATCATAACTGCCTAACACAGTTATTGTTAAACTAATACTAGTTGCTTCAGGGTTAAGAACACTTTTAGCCCTGGCCTGTGTGGCCCACTTTGTTTAGTGTCCTCGGCAGTAAACCTAAAGGTTGTGGGTTTGATTCCCAGTCAGGGTGCATGCTTGGGTTGACAGTTCAGTCCTGGTTGGGGAGTGTTCGAGAGGCAACTGATTTATGTTTCTCTCTCACATTGATGTTTCTCTCCCTCTCTCCATCCCTTCCCCTCTCTCTAAAAATCAATACCTAAATTAAAAAAAATATATACCTTTAAAGCCACTGAAATAGAGATAAGTAGCCTCTAGCTGGTATTAGCTCTTATGGGGCTATTCATTAATGTAGAACTTACTGATTGTAACTTATTAAGCAGCCTCACATTTGTTCCTGACCATTTTTCTGGGAGATTGCATTCATGAATGTATTCCTGAAATACAACTTCACCACATTAGCACAAGTTACGTGTAACATTATATTTAATGTGGTCAGTTGAATAGACTAAACTTTCTAATAATTCCAAGATATAAAAACTATGTCTAGTAATTATGATATCAAACAGAAAAAAATCAAAACCACACACATCCATATAGTTTAGATAATAGGACATACCAAAAAAACAGTGAGGTGTGGATACCAAATAATCCCACCATCCCTTCCACAGCCATTTTTTATTGGCACCGGTGGAAATGCAGTGAAGTTTAACTACATACAAAATGTAAATTACTTTGGGTTATTTAATGTATGAATTCCATTAGGAATAATAAAATATACTAACATCTTCAAGATTGACTTAAATACAGAGAAATCAGTTCAGAATTAAAAAAACATTTAGCTTTATTATTTTAATAAATAATTACGTTCAGGGACCAACAACTGGGTGAGGGCCAAGGAGGACTGGCCCATAAGGCTGCGAAAGGTGTTTTTGTCAATTACCAGAGTTGCATTCCACATACTCTGTTCTACAACTGGATCACTACTATCTCTTTGCTTACTTTGTCTCTTCTATAAAATTACGGTGATTATAATCAGTCCTGTGCTCATATATTGATGGGAAGATAAAACCAAACAAGTAAATTTTAAAAGGTAAAAAAAATTACATTTCTTTCTGTTGTTTCTACTTGCATAATATACACAAAAACAAAAATATTTTTCTTAACTATGAGAGGATTTCTTCTGTCCTTTATGCCAGCTGAGTCTATTGTGATAAGATCAATGAAAATAAGCTTCTGATTTAGTTGTTACAAGATGGATAAGTGAATTCAAACTCAGTTTCTCACAGCAAATGAATAAAGCAAGTACATAGTCTCAAAGTTAGGGGTTGTAGAACCATAAACCATTAACAACCAAGATGCTATAAAAGAACTTCTATCAAGCCAAAATCTATTTATGACGACCAAACGTTTTAAATCTGGAAAGAACCTGTACCCAACCTACTAATATTTATGTTCTTTCTGGTGTCATTGAGGTTTTTTCCAGCCCACTTTCTGGTAGGAACTTGATCCTCAGAGCGCTGTGCAAATAGAACGGTTTTTTTTATTTGCTTGAAGTTCCTACTATTAAAATTTTGAGATTGGTTATAACTGTATTGCATCAAGGCTGAATAAAATAATACCACCCCTCAGCAATCACCACACTGTTGTCCATGTCCATGAGTCCTTTTTCCTGTTTGCTCAATCCCTTCACCCCCTCACCTCCCCCAGACTTTCTGTCATCCTGCAATCCATCTATGAGCCTGTCCCTCGTTAGTTCCTCGTTAGTTCAGTTTGCTCATTAGCTTCCACGTATGAGTGATATATGGTATTTATCTTCTTTTAATTTGCCTACTTCACTTAGCATAATGTTCTCCAGGTCCACCCATATTGTTGCAAATGATAAAATTTTCTTCTTTTATGGCTGAGTAGTATTCCATTGTGTAAATGTCCCATAGTTGTTTTATCCACTCATCCACTGGACACTTGTGCTGCTTCCATATCCTAGCCATTGTAAATAACACTGCAATGAACATAGGGGTACTTCTGTTTTTTCAAATTAGTGTTTGGAGTTCCTTTGGATATATTCCCACAGGTGGGATTGCTGAATCCAAAGGCAGATCCATTTTTAATTTTTTGAAGTATCACCATACTGCTTTCCACATTGGCTGCACCAATCTGGATTCCTATCAACAGTGCAAAAGTTTTCCCCTTTCTCCACATTCTTGCCAGCACTTGTTTGTGGATTTATTGATGATAGCCATTCAGACCAGGTGTGAGGTGATATTTTATTGTGGTTCTAATTTACATTTCTCTGATGATTAGTGATGTTCAGCATCTTTTCATATGTCTATTGGCCATCTGTATGTCCTCTTTGGAGAAGTGTGTGTTCAGATCCTTTGCTCATTTTTTTAATTGGGTTATTTGATTTTTGCTGTTGAGTTTTATAAGTTCTTTATAAATTTTGTAGATTAACCACTTATCAGATGTATTGACGAATATGTTCTCCCATTCTGTGGGTTGTCTTTTTATTTTGTTGATTTCCTTTGTTATGCAAAAACTTTTCACTTTGATGTAGTCTCATTGTTTATTTAAATTGATTTCTGGATTGATTTATTTTAATTGATTCTGTAATTAATTTTGTATTCTGCTACTTTGCTGAATTCATTTATCAGCTCCAGTAGTCTCTTGGTGGAACCTTTGGAGTTCTCTATGTACAGTATGTCATCTGCAAGTTGTACCTCTTCCTTTCCAATTATGTGCCTTCTATTTCTTCTCTGATTGTGGTGGCTAGGACCTCCAGTACTACGTTAAATAAGAGAAGTGAAAGCGGACATCCCTGTCTTGTTCCCCGTCTTAAGGGGAGCACTTGTAGTTTTTGCCCATTGAGTATAATGCTGGCATTGGGTTTGTCATGTATGGCCTTTACCATGTTTACGTATGTTCCCTCTAATCCCACTTTCCTGAGGGCTTTTATCATAAATAGCTGCTGGATTTCATCAAAAGCTTTTTCTGCATCTATTAATATGATCATATTGTTTTTATCTTTCATTTTGTTTATATGGTAAATCACATTTATTGATTTATGAATATTGTACCAAGCTTGCATTCCTAGAATAAATCCTACTTAATCATGGTGTATGATCTTTTGATGCATTGCTGTGTTCAGTTTGCTAATATCGTCTTGAGGATTTTAGCATCTATATTCATCAGGATATTGACCTGTAATTTTCTTTCTTTGTAGAGTCTTTATCTGGTTTCAGAATTAGAATAATGCTGGCTTCGTAAAATGAGTTTGGGAGCCTTCCCTTCTCATTAATTTTTTTAAATAGTTTTAGAAAGAGAGGTATTAGTTCTTCTTGGAATGTTTGGTAAAATTCACCTGTGAAGCCATCCTGTCCAAGATTTTTGTTTGTTGGGAGTTTTTGATTACTGCTTCAATTTCACTAGGTGTAATCTGTCTATTCAGATTCTCTGATTCTTCCTCATTTAGTTTTAGACGATTTTTTTGTGTTTTTAGGAATTTATCCATTTTGTCCAGGTTGTCTAGCATGTTAGCATATAGTTCATAATATTTTCCTACAATCCTTTGTATTTCTTTTGGGCCAGTTGTTATTTCTTCTTTTTCATTTCTGATTTTATTTCTATGGGTCTTTTCTCCTTTTTTCTCGATGACTGTGATTAAAGGTTTGTCAATCTTGTTTATCTTTTCAAAGAAGCAGCTCTTGAATCCATTGGATCTTTTGTATTGTTTTTTTAGACTCTATTTGGTTTATTTCTGCTCTGATCTTTATTATTTCCTTTCTTCTACTCACTTTGGGCTATGTTTTTCTTTTTCAAGTTCAAGTGTGAAGTTAGATTGCTTATTTGAGCTTTTTCTTTTTTCCTTTTTTTGTTTTGAGATAGACCTCTAATGCTATGAATTTCTCTGTTAGGATTGCTTTCTCAGTGTCCCACAGATTTTGGATTCCCTTCTTTTCATATCTTTCAAGGTATCATTCAGTTTCTTCCTTGATGTCATTGTTGACTCATTCATTGTTTAATAACATGTTATTTAGCTTTCAAAAACATGTCTTTGCATGTTTTTCAGTGTTCTTCTTGTGATTGATTTCTAGTTTCATAGTATTGTGGTCAGAGAAGATGTTTCATATGATATCAGTATTCTTAAATTTACTGAGACTTGTTTTGTGTCCTAGTTGTGGTCTATCCTAGAAAACATTCCATGTGCACTTGAAAAGTATGTATATTCTGCTGCTTTGGTGTGAAATACTCTGAAGATATTAATTAAATCCATTTCATCTAGTGTGTTGTTTAAGGCCGCTGTCTCCTTGTTGATATCTGCCTGAAGATCTATCCATTGAAGTCATTTGGGGGGTAAAATCCCCAACTGTGACTGTATTTCTGTTGATCCCTCCCTTTATGTCCATCAAGATTTGCTTCACATATATAGGTGCTCCTATGTTGGGTGTATAAATGTTTATTAGGATCATATCCTGTTGCTGGATTGTTCCCTTTATCATGCAATGCCATTTTTCTCTTAATAGCCTTGGTTTTAAAGTCTCTTTTATCAGTGTAAGTACTGCTACCCCAGCTTTTTTTCCTTTTCATTTGCAAGAAATATCTTTTCCCATCCATTTACTTTTAGTCTGTGGGTATCTTTAGATCTGAGATGTGTTTCTCGAAGGCAGCATATATATGGGGTGTTTTCTTATCCATTCAGCTTAACTATGTCTTTTGGTTGGAGCATTTAAACCATTTACACTTAGGGTGATTGTTGATAGACACATATTAAGTGCCATTTTATTGTTAGATTCTTTTTTTCCTTTCTGTTCTTCTCCCCCTCCTTCCCATCCACACCTCTTCTTCCTCCTCCTCCTCTTCTCCTTCCTCTTATTCTTCTTCCTCTTCCTTTTCCTCTTCTTCTTCTTCTCCCCTAGCAAGCTCTTTAATATTTGTTGCAGTACTTACTTGGTGTTAATAAGCTCCTTTAGCTTTTTCTTGTCTGGGAAGCTCCTTATTTCTCAATCAATTTTAAATGTTAGCCTTGAGATGACCAACTGAAAGAAAAATGACTTTAAGAGGGTAGAAGGAGGAGCAATAATAAGAGTAGGGAATCAGGGCAAGGCAACAGGAGAAAGAAAGTAAAACTTATATTGTAAATAAAAAAGGGAGCACTATACTTTCAAGGATCATTTCTATAGTTTGTTACTAGAGAAGTTTCTCTGAATGTGCAGAGCACCTGATACCATGAGGAGGAGGTGCAGTGTTCTCACCTCAGCGTGAAGCTGGCTTTTGGTGTTGCTTTTGCATCTGCCAATAGCCACTGATTATCATTCTTCTCTTCCTTTGGAAGAGTGAGAGGGAGAGAACACAGTCTAAGTGGGAAAAAAGGGAATAAAGAAGGCAGAATGGAGCAAGAGAAGAGAAGTGTATAGTATTAGGTTTAAACAGAAATTTAAAAAATACATAGTGAAAGAGATATGAAAAAGGAAAAAAATAAGTAAATAAATTTAAAAAATAGGAACCAAATTGTAGAAAAATATCCACCACAGCACTATCAACAACAAATGAACTAATTAATATAGGTGGGATGGGAATAAGAGGGAAAAAAGAAAGAAAAGCTTAAGAGGACAGGGAAGTGATTTTGAAAGGCCAGAGGGAGAAGGGATACTAAGAGTGAGGAATGAAAACTAGGCTAAGTCAGGGAAAAATTAAAATCTAAAATGAAAAAAAGAAAAGGCAAGAAGAAGGCAAACTAGAGTAGGAAAGGGACATGGTAAAATTTGAGATTGAAATAAATAGTGAAGATCTAGAAATAAATTGAAGAAATGCAACAACAAGTATCATATCCAGAACCAATGAGCAAGGACTGATGAAGGTGGAGAGAGAACAAGGGTATTTTAAGATCAGGAAAAAGAATGTGAGATGACTAATGACAAGAAGAATGGTTTTGAGAGGCTGGAGGGGGGAGAAAGAATAAGAGTGTGGAATGGAAACAAATAATAGCAAGAGAGAAAATAAAATTTAAACGGAAAATAAGAAAAGGAAAGAAGAAGGTAAAATGAAGTAAGAGAAGGGAGGAGCAAAATATGAGATTTGAAATAAACTGTAATATAAAAACTAGTGACCTAACAGGCACAAACTTGAAGGACAAGAAATGAATGTTCAGATGTTATGCAGGAGAGAAAAGTAACACAAATCATGAAGAAAGCTGTGGTGTAATTCATCTCAGTAGATTCTAGTGTTTACCACTGTCTTCAAGACTACCAGTGATCCACAGTTTGTGGTTGTCTCCTTCAGCTGTTAATCTAATCAGCCTGCAATCAGCAGTCAGGCCTAAGCACCACAGGGTGGGGCAGAGTAATTCCTGTGGGTGGGGCTATTGCTTCCCCTCAGGCTGCTTCCACTCAGAGGTGAATGGTCTACCTGAGCAAGATGGCTCCTGCAGTGTGGGGGATAACAACACCAGGATCCTGGTGGCTACTCTCTCAGTCCTCTCCCCAAAGCCACCAACCCCAGACTCTCCTCAAGTGTCTCTAGTCCACTCTGTCCCCACCTTTGCCAGAGCCCAGGGTAAATGGCTGCAAGTAAAAATGTATGCATTGGCCCCTTAAATGGTTCTCTGTGACTCTAGCCGTCTGTGCCTGTTGCTTTTCAAAGCTGGATGTTGTCTTGGTTCTTTTTGGGCTGTGTTGCCATGGGCTGGGGAGTTTAACTTAGGATTTAGACCCCACACCTCTCAGAGGAAACCCCCCAGCCACTGAAATAACCCTTAGGCACTTCAGTTGCCACCCATGGGAATACAGTCAGCCATCTCACGCCTCCTCTGGATTCCCAGTCTCATTGTGGTGAAGCTGTTTCTTCTGTCTGTCCATAGTTATAAGGCTTCTCTCCTGCTTCTGTTCAGTTGTTTATTCTGGATGATTTCCCCACAATTTAGCTAATTTCAGATTGGTCCTAGGAGGACGTTAGGGTAGCTACCACTCACTCCTCTGCCATCTTGATTCTTCAACATGCTTATTGTTATTAGAAAGAGGGCAAAGGAGGGAGGGACGGAGGGAGAGAAACATCAGTGTAAGAGAGAAACATCGATTAGTTGCTTCTTGTACACTGGGGATAAATCTTATCCCAGGCATGTGCACCAACCAGGAATAGATCGTAACTTTTCAGCTATAGGACAGTACTCCCACCAACTGAGTCACACTGGCCAGGACAGAAAGCTTATTTTAAATATCGACAATCATATGAATACAAGACACTGTACACATCATTCTTGAATCTTGGAAGAGATGTTGATCAGCTGCTGTCCTCTGTGGAAGAGAGAACTTGCTTCTCTTCTATACTTTTCCAAATGACCGAATTTTCTTTCCTGCCCCAGGACGTTTCTACCTGTTCTTCCTTCTGCTTGGAGCTAGCTTTCCCAAGTATGGCTCACTCCTTAAATTCTTTTACATCCCTGCTCAGACATCTACTGATCAGAGACCTCACCTCACCAGCTTAATTAAAGTCCCATTTCCCACTTTATATTCCTCTATAGAATTTTCCACTGAACATATTCATTTGTTTGTCATTTGTCTCCCTCCACTGGAGTGAGAGTTCCAGAGGATATCACTACTGTATCCTCAGTGCTAAGGACCATGATGGACACATACTTGGCATTTAAGTATTTATTGAATAAATGGGAGTGGAATGGCAAAGAACTTATTGAATACTTTCAGCTAAATAGAAATGCTAAGCAATATAATGTATTTCATTCTTTTGGTTAGCATCACAGATCATTTCTGTTATTATAGTAAGTCTTTTAAAGTGGCTGGGATTCCTAAGTCATTTCATAAGTACCCTCTTAAGGCTGAGTGAGCATTTAAAAGCACAATATCTAAACTGTTTTGCGGATGTGACATCTCTGCTACTGACGTTATTATTGTGCAAACGTTGTGATGAGGCATTAAACCATGGCCTGGGAGAAGTCAGGCTGTGATGAGCACTGCAGCACAAGAGGAAGAGCAGTGGACTTGGTGCCAGTCCTGACGCCGCCCTATGTGAGCCAGATGTCCTGAGCAAAGCCGCTGAATCTCTTTGAGATTTTTTTTTCAGCTGTAAAATGCAGATACCCTTCCAAATCTACCTAATAGAGATACTTAATATATGGAGGTGCTTTGCATCATTATAAGGTGTTATAATTATGTCAAAGTAATAATCAACATTTGAGTACCTGGTATAACCAGGGGACTCTGCTACTACTATGAGAGAAGTCTTCATCTAAGTTTACAAAGAGGCTTTCCATTTAGGTTGAGAAGAGGAGCAGCATATACATTAAGAATGTGTTCATTTAACTAATAATGTCATCATTTAAAAAATGTGCTCCAGATACAATGTAATTGTTAACACAATGGGCAGACTCATGTATCTTGACAAGTGAATTTGTAGAGCAGTATTTTGAGCCACAGACCACATATAGCAGACTCTTAGCAGTTAGAGGCCATTCCTCTGAGCATGTGTGTGTCCTCTTAGGCCTCATTCTTTTGTCCATATGGCTTTTTAAAAGTTTACATGAGTAATATATGAATATTTCCACTGGAAAATGTAACACAGAAATGTACCAAGAAAAAGAAGAAATTCTCTTTGCATATTATCACATATCATATTAGTGTTCTCAACACACACTATAAATGACTATCTGTTGATTTTCAGATACTTTCAGATATTTCTGATGTAGAGATAACATTGAGGCAAGAAAAAAAATGTATGAAACTGCTTTGCAGACATCAATGCAAATGCATTTGAAAACCTAGAGCAAATTAATAATTCCCTACAAGAGTTAAAGAGCTTAAATAAACTAACATCTATAGAAGAAACAGAAAAAAAGTATTAAGTAACTACACTAAGAAAAAGCACAAGACCCATATGATTTCACAGGGGAATCTACCAAACCATTAACCTAGAACATTAAAAAGGAAGGAAACTTCCTAATTTCTCTTATGAAGCAAATATAACAGATATCTAAATTAGATACAGTATAAAGAAAGAAAACTGTTTTCCAATATCACCCATGAATAATTGATACAAAAATTCTAAACAAAATATTAGCAAAAAGAATTCAATATCACATTAAGAAAATAATACACCATGGCCAAGTGGGATTTATTCCAGGAATGCAAATCTGACTTGAAATCAACTAATATTATAGTCAATATTAATAAAGTTAATAGAAATATCATTATTCCATAGAAGCTGAAAAAGCCTTTGAATAGGTGAACACCTATTTACCATAAAACACTCAAGAACATAGTAATTAAAGATTACTTTCTTAACATGACATAAAAAATGTGTGCATATACCTTACTCCTAAAGCTAGTTTCTTATTTAATGGAACAATACTACAGGTAATTCTTCTAGGATTTGAAAGAAGACAACGATGTGCACTGTTTACTACTATTCACCATTGTACTAGAGGTATTAACCAATACAATTAGACAAGAGTAATCAATTAGAGGCATCAGAATGGGTAGAGAAGTAAAAATATCTGTTGTGCAGATGATATGAAAGTATACTTGGAAACTTCCAGAAAAATCAGTAATAAAATTAATTTAAACAACAAAAGAATTCAGTGAAATAGCAAGATATAACATTAACATAAAAATTCAATAGCTTTTATATGCACAGTCAACAGAAGACATAATGTTAGAGAAAATATGATTTACTACAGCAACAAACAAGATTAAGTATCTAAAATTACATTTTTTTAAAGATTTGATTTATTTTTAGAGAGTGGAAGGGAGGGAGAGAAATACAGAATTGTGAGAGAAACATCAATCAGTTGCCTCTCACACACTCCCAACCGGGACCTGGCCGACAACCCAGGCATGTGCCCTGACTGGGATCAAATTGGTGACCTTTCATTTTGCAGAATTACGCCCAGCCCAATGAACCACTCCAGCCAGAGTTGTAAGATTAAATTTAAAAAGAAGGAGAAGAAGAGCTAAAATACTACTGAAAGGTATGAAAATAGACTTGAAAAAATAAAAAGACTTCCTCTGTTGTTGGATGGAGTGACTGAACATTATAAAGATATAAGTTCTTTCCAATTTGTAAATTTAATGCAATCCCAATAAAAATACCAACAAGCCATTTTGGATAGTCAGAAAAGTGGATACTAAAGCTAATATAGAAAAACAAACATACAAGTATGACCAAGAAGACACTGAAAAATAAAAACTGTATGGGAACTAGCATTGCTAGGTATTAATATACATAAATCACTATAATTAAAACATTAAGTCACTGGTGAATGAATAGGCAAATAGTGAAATAGAACATAAAGTTAAAATTAGACCCAAATACATAGGAAACAGTATATGACAAAGATGGAGTCTTAAGTTACTAAGGTAAAGATGAAATTTCTAATAAATTTGTGTGACAATTTTTTTCAAAATCCTCATCCAAGGATATGTTTATTGATAGAGAGAGAGAGAGACTTCAATCAGTTGCCTCTCCCACATACCCCTACTGGGAATCCAACCTACAACTTTTTGATGTACTGGATGATGTTTCAACCATCTGAGCCCCCCTACCAGAGCATGACAAAAATTTCTTGAATCTAGTCAAAAAACAACTGACAACTTGGGAGAAAGTATTTAGAGCATATGTGCCATAGGCAAAAGGCCAATATTATATAATATAAAAAGCTCTTAAAAATTAAGGGTTATCCCAGCCATGAGGATGGCTGTAATAAAAAAGACAGATAATAGCAAGTGTTGGTGAGGATGTGAAGAAACTGGACCCCTTATAGACTCCTGGTAGAAGTGTAAAATAATGCAGTTGCTTTGAAAACAATTAGGCAGTACTTCTTTTTTTTTCAGTTCAACATCCCTAACATTTATTGTGATTATTTTTAGAATGGTGAAAATAAATACATCATTGGGTTGAAATAAAGATCTAAAAAATATAAAACGCATCATAAATGTACATAGCTATCATTGAATTTTTTAAATTACTTTATTGTTGTTCAAGTACAGTTGTCCACCCCCCACCCCAACCATCCCCACCTCTCTCCCCTGGTTCCACCCCCACTGATTTTGTCCAAGTGTCCTTTATAGTTGTTCCTGAAAACCCTTCCCTCCTTTCCCCCCATTATCCCCTCCCACCTCCCCTCTGGTTACAGTCAGATTGTTCTTAATTTTAACGTCTCTGGTTATATGTTGCTTGCTTGTTTGTTTTGTTGATTAGGTTCCACTTAAAGGTGAGATCATGTGACCAACAATTAGGCAGTTCTTCAAAAAGTGGAACATACAATTGTCATATGACCCAGCAATTCTACTTCTAGGTATTGCTCAAGAGAAATAAAAACATACATCCACATAAAAACTTGTACATGAATGTTCATACCACCACTTTTCATAATAACCAGAAAGTAGAAATAATCCAAATATCCACAAACTGATAAATGGATAAACAACATGTAGTATTTATCCAGGCAATGAAATACTTTCCAGCCATAAAGGGGAATGAAATATTTATATATACCTCAACATGATAAGCCTTTAAAACATGCTTACTGAGAGAAGCCAGTCACAAATGCAAGCTGAAGGGTGTTCAGCAGTGTAATTGATCAATTCTCTTCAAAGGTGTCAGGATCATGAAAGACAAGGAAACACTGTAAAATTGTTATTGACTGGAGGGTAGTAAGGCCAAAGGATATCCTGTTCTCTGTGAGATTCTACACAGATCGTGCAAGAAGAAGAAAGTGGAAAAATTGGTGAAATTTGAATAAGGATTGTAGTTTACTTAATAATCCTAATGTTAATTTCCTGATTTTGATAATTGGTTATGGTGATAGTATTAGAGGAAGCTGAGTGAGGGTTATTTGGAAACTCTCTCTACTATTTTTGCAAACTCTCCTATAGATCCAAAATCAGTTATGAATGAAAAGTTTTAAAATATATATATCAGCAATAACTGTACTGACACCATTTTCCAAAGTTAATCTCTGACCTCTGACACAAAGAAGAGGAATAGGACTTAAAAATGTATTTGTCCTTACTTACCTTAATTAAATGGCAATAATTAAGATAAAATGCCACAGCAGAAAGCTTCCATAGATACATAATGTACTGACTACCTTTGAGAAAAGCTTACAACTAGGGCATCCAACAGATGGTCAGTGCGATAAAAATCCAGTCACTTCAATGACCTCTTTCAAGATTTAAGTGCTTGTTGAAAGTATTAATCAGCTCTCTCATTAAACTGCTTCATTTAAATGTTTTGGATTTTATTCTAACATGCCAAATTAGTAATATTTAGTCATAGCCACGAGTTATTTTAAATTTGATTCTAAATCCAGCTGATAATTCATCACTGTGGGTCTAAAATAATGAAGCTTATGTCTTTTGTGGAGCATAAGAGAATAAATATTAGTACCTCACAGTCATTCGGTTGCAGTCAAGGCTATGTGGAAGGATAAAACTGCCCATCTCCTAATGCTGCTGACAATGGGGGTGTAGAGATATCCTTAGAAGATGTGGTTAGCATGCCCTAATCACCACCTGTGTCAACAAAAACAATTGTGGGGATAATGATAGCAAAATCTATTTGTGTGAATAATTGAAACTGCCTCAATCTTGTGTAAATTTTGCAAAAGTGTTTGCTATTTTGTGTTGATATATAACACACCCTAAGTAAAAACATCCTGTTTGCTATGAAAAGTAGTATCAGGGCAAGTCCCTTGAGGCTGCCTTACATCAGGACTGCCACTGTCAACACTCTCCTGTGAGAATTCTGGATCCCTCTTGTCCCTATATTATTACCATGAATATGGCAGTCACAAGCTGAGGAGGTTTATCAGGTTATACCTAGTGTCATTAAACTGCTAACAATGATTAGTATCTGATTATTCAAGTTACACAGTCAGCCAAGAAAAATTTTACTGTGCTCCCATAAGGGTAAGACTCAGTAAGATGATTATTTTCTATGTGGTTTACATGGGCCCAAAATTTACAAGTGAAATTTACCATTGTATTTGTATGAAATTATAATCTTCTTGTTACAAAATGTCTTTTGTAGGTGTGTGTGTGTGTGTGTGTGTGTGTGTGTGTGTGTGTGCGGGTTTACAAACAGAAATTTAATTCTCACAGTTCTGGATGCTGAATGTCTAAGATCAAGTTGCCAGCACCATCAGCTGAAGGCCCTTTTGCAGGTCACAGACTTCTGGCCACATCCTCTCAGGGCAGAAGAGGCTATAAAGCTCTATTGGGTATCTTATGAGAGTATTAATCCCATTCATAAATTCTTCACTCTCATGAAATAATTACTTTCCCAAAGCTCTGCCTGTTAATAACATCACCTTTGGGAGTGAGGATTTCAAAATATAAATTTTGGGGGGACACAAACACTTAGACCAGAGCACAGTGGTTTTCTACCTAAAAGTCTAGAATTATTCTAATTGATTAAAACCCAAACAAGTCCTTCTGACTCCTTTTTTCTGCAACCACATTATATAGCCCCTATATTCTCTCCAGCCTCTTTGGCTCCTATATCCTCAGCTCCAACCTCGTCCCCATGCCCTCACCACCGTGGTAGTCAGCTTCTGGCCTGGAGATTATTTCAACCAAGCTGAGCTCTGGTCTGGATTGAGTTTCTAAGGACCATATTGGAGCAGGGTTTTTTGGAGGTTTGAGTCACACATCATGGCCTGTGTAGGTACAGAGTTGCAACTGTGCAGTACAGAACATTTTCGTCAGCATCTTTTCAACGTTTGGTGCTGGAGTTAGTAGCCTGGGCACCACGGGACGGCACTTACACATCCAGACTGTGATGACAGTAGAGGCTGACTCTTCACCCTTACCCGGGAAGGGTCTTGGCTGGAGGAAACCTAGAGCACAAGCCTATAAAGCTGGGGGCCCCGGGCAGGTCCAAGTGTCCAGGTGTGCAGCTGGTACTAGTTCAACAAAAATTGAATTTAAAAAAGGAGAAAGAACATAGGACACAACAAACAAACAAGGAATCAATAAATATATCATGGAATAGAATAGGCCCATGCTTAATGGGATTTAACACACAATTATAACAACATTGAGAACAACTAACATTTATTGAGAGCTCACTACATACCACATTCCCATGAACCCATTTTACTTAGGGGGGAACAGACTTAGAGGTATGTACAGTGCCCCAAAACAGTACCATGGTGATGCTCTTACCCAGTTAACTATTGTATGATAAAGGTAAAAGGATCTCAACTCAGTGGGGAAGGGATGAACTTTTCCATAAATATTGCTGGAACAATGGGCTCTTATATTAGTTAAGGTAACACTAGCTGCTATGACTATAATGTTTAACAACATAAAATATTACTTCTCTCTCACTTAAAGTCCAAAATGGGTGTTCCTCCTTCAAATATGATTCAAGGATCAAGACTTCTGCCATCTTAGGATATTAGCACTTTCAAGACATGGTTTCCAAGGCTGTGTGCTCGACTGCATCGTCCAGAAGAGGAGAGAGAGTGTAGAGGGTGCAAAAATGAAGTATGTATGGGCTGGGCCTAAATGAAGGGTAACACCTTCTACTGACATTTCTTCCCTACAGCTTAGTCACATGGCCACTCTTCACTGCAAAGAAGGCTAAGAAAGGCAGAATGCTTTATGCCCAGGAAGAAGAAGTACTGTTTTGATGAGCATCTAGCTGTCTCTGCTACAGTTATCCACTAGGATTTTCAAAATAAGCTAGATTTGTACTTTATATAATATTCATGAAAGCAAATTTAGGATGAGTTAATAAGCTAATACCAAAATCAGCTATGAAAGTATCAGAACTAAATATTTTTTCTTTGTAATTGGGGTTGGAAAAGCCCTTAACAAATCACAGAACCCAAAAGCTATTAAGGAAAAAATTGTCAGATTTAAATGTATGAAAACTAAAAATATCTGAACAATAAAAGATACTGTAAACATTATAAAGAAAGTAACAAATAAGCCCTGGCTGGTGTGATTCACTGGGTTGAGCATCGGCCTATGAACCGAAAGGTTGCTGGTTTGATTTCCAGTCAGGGTACATGCCTAGCTTATAGGCTAGGTTCCCGATTGGGGGCATGTAAGAGGTAACTGATTGATGTTTCTCTCCCTCTCTTTCTGCCTCCCTTCCACTCTCTCTAAAAATAAATTTTTTAAATCTTAAAAAAAAACTTAAAAAAATAACAGATAAGAAAATATTTACATCATATATAATTGACATTAGATAAATATGTAGAATATACAAATACTTATACAATCATTGAGAAAAAGACAACTCAGTGGATAAATACACCAATGATAGAAATGGAAAATTTTCTGAAGGAAAAAAAATCAATAGTTAGCAAACATATAAAAGGCCAATAGCCAGCAAACATATAACACATGTATAATATTAAATACAACATAATCAAGGAAATGCAAATTTACATGATTTTTGCCCATTAGTTTTGCAACAATAAAAAATATGTATAATGCTCAAGATTAAAGTAAATGTGAGGAAATAGGAACACTTCTATACTATTGGCAGGAATAGAAATATAAAACCACAGCATTTTAGAAAGGCAATTTGGTAATATCAGTAAAATTTCTATAGCTTTGGAGACTTCTAACCAAGATGAAGGTGTAGGTAGATACACTTTGCCTCCTCGCACAACCAAAAGGACAACAAACTTAAAAAGAAAAAAGTAACCAAAATTGCTAGAAAAATTGAACTGTGTGGAAGTCTGACAACCAAGGGGCTAAAAAAGAAACATTCATCCCGACCAGTAAGAGGGGCAGAGACAGGCAACTGGAGCAGGGAAGACATGCAGCAAGGAGAACCAGGGCAGGCAAGACAACAGCTGGTGGAGTAGGTGGTCCCACATTTGCATGCGGATGAACTGGGAGGAACAACTGGGGAGCCAGACACTCTGTGCAACCCAGGGTAGCATCGCAAGGAAATAAAGCCTCAAAACTCTGACTGAAAACACCTGTAGGGGTTGAGGTGGCAGGAGAAACTCCCAGTCTCACAGGAGAGTTCACTAGTGAGACTCACAGGGTCCTAGAAAGTATACAAACCCACCCAACTAGGATCAACACCAGAAGGGTCCAATTTGCTTGTGGGTAGCAGAGGAAGTGACTGAAAGCTTGCCAAGAGCTGAGAAAGTGGCATTGTTCCTTCTTGGACCACTCTCCCACATACAGAGCCACAACCCAGTGATGTGGGTTGCTCTCCCCTGGTGAATACCTTAGAACGTAAGTTCTAACAGGCTGTCCTAGAAAGAAAAATATGGCCCAAATGAAAGAACAGATCAAAGCTCCAAAAATAGAACTGAGCATTGAAAAGATAGCCAACCTATCAGATGCAGAGTTCAAAACACTGGTAATCAGGTTGCTCACAGAAATGGTTGAGTATGGTTGCAAAGTAGAGGAAAAAGTGAAGGCTATGCAACTGAAATAAAGGAAAATGTACAGGAAGCCAACGGGGAAGGGAAGGAAACCGGGACTCAAATCAATGGTTTGGAACGAAAGTAAGCAATAAACATTCAACCAGAATAGAGTGAAGAAACAAGAATTCAAAAAACTGAAGAGAGACTGAGGAACCTCCAGGAAAACTTTAAGTATTCCAGCATCAAAATCATAGGGGTGCCAGAAGAAGAAGGAGAAGAGAAAGAAATTGAAAACTTATTTGAACAAATAATGAAGGAAAACTCCCCCAATCTGGCAAAGAAAATAGACTTCCAGGAAGTCCAGGAAGCTCAGAGAGTCTCAAAGAAGTTGGACCAAGGAAGCACACACCAAGGCACATTATAATTACAATACCTAAGATTAAAAATAAGGAGAGAATCTTAATAGCAACAAGAGAAAAGGAGAGAGTTACTTACAAAGGAGTTCCTGTTAGATTATCAGCTGATCTCTCAAAAGAAACCTTGCAGGCAAGAAGGAGCTGGAGAGAAGTATTTGAAGTCATGAAAGGCAAGGACCTATATCCAACATTACTCTATCCAGCAAAACTATCATTTAGAATGGAGGGGCAGATCAAGAGCTTCCCAGATAAGGTCAAGTTCAAGGAGTTCATCATCAACAAGCCCTTATTATATGAAATGTTAGAGGGACTTATCTACAAAAAAAGAAGATAAAAAATATGAACAGTAAAATGATAAAAAACTTAAAACTCCAAAAACTGAACCTGAAAAACAAAAACTAAACAGAACAGGAACAGAATCACAGAAATGTAGATCACAAGGAGCATTATCAGTGGGGAGTGGGAGAGGGGAGAATGGGGGAACAGTTACAGGGAATAAGAAGCATAAACTGTAGATACAATATAGACAGGGGGAGGTTAGGAATAGTATAGGAAATGGAGAAGCCAAAGAACTTATATTTATGACCCATGGACATGAACTCAGAGTGGGGGGGATGCTGGTGGGAGAGGGGTTTCAGGGAGTAGGGTGATAAAGGGAGAAAAAATGGGATGACTGTAACAGCATAATCAATAAAATATATTTTAAAAGATAAAAATAAATACTGAAATTAAAAAAAAATGATAGCTTTGCTGGATAGACTAAAATGGTTGTATATCCTTTCTTTTCATCACTTGTATTACTTCTGGCCAGCAAAGTTTCTTTTGAGAAATAAGCTGATAATCTTATAGAAATTCCTTTGTAGGTAACTCTGCTTTTCTCTTGCTGCTTGTAAGATTGTGTCTTTATCTTTAATCCTTGGTATTTTAATTCTCATGTGTCTTGGAGTGGTCCTTTTGAGGTCCAACTTGATTTGGACTATCTGTGCTTCCTGGTCTTGCATGTCTAATTCCTTTGCAAAATTAGAGAAGTTTTCTGTCATTATTTTTTCAAAGAGATTTCCAATTTCTCACTCTTTCTGTTCTTTTGACACCCCTGTGATGTGAATATTAGACATCTTGATGTTGTCCAAGAGGTGACTTATCTTACCCTCATTTTTTTGAATTCTTTTTCTCGTTGTTTTGATTGGTTCTTTTTTGCTTCCTTATATCCAAATCATTGATTTGTTTCTCAATTCACCCATTCTATTGTTTTTTCTCTGTAAATTGTTCTTTGTTTTAATTAGTGAATCCTATGTTTCTTATTGGATCTTTTTTATGCTCTGGAGATCCTCACTAAGTTCCTTCACCATTGTCATAACCTGTGCTTTGAACTCAGCATCTGACAGATTGCCCATCTCCGTTTCGTTGAGCTCTTTTTCTGGAGCTTTGATCTATTCTCATTTGGACCATATTTCATTGTCTCCTCATTTTGGCAGCCTCCCTATGTTTGTTTCAATGTATTAGGTAGAGCTTCTTTGACTCCGTGTCTTGGTAGTGAGGCCTAATGTAGTAGGTGTCCTGTAGGGTCCAGTGGCATAGCCTCCCTTATCACTTAAGCTGGTATTCGAGGTGCACCCTGTGTGGGTTGAGTACACCCTCTTCTTGTAGTTGAGCCTTGGTTGCTGTTGGTAGATCAATGGGAGGGATTTTCCCAGGCAGTCAGCTACAGGACTGGTTGTGACCACTGACCACCAACTTCTGCCGTCCATGGAGGATCAGCTGTTTTTAGGGACAGGGTGGAAGTGCTCTATGTGGTCTCCAGCTGCCCACTGGATGCATTGGAACTGGGGTTTCCAGTGTGGTATAGGCCTAATTCAGCCCCCACCTGTGTTTTGCCCTGGGCTGCTGTTCCTGAGCTATAAATATAAAGCAATCTGAGAAGGCTACTTGTGCTGGGCTTGGAGATTACCAGAAGCCAAACTGTGAAATTAATCTGGCTGCTGCTAGTTCACAGCCTAGAGCTCACTGAACCCAGCTGTTGCTTGTTTGATATGATTTAGGAAGTTGCGTAGCATGAACAGAGGCCAGTCGTTCATATGGAAAAGCAGCGTGGGGGGTGAGGGGTGGTGCAAGTTGAGTGGGATTGAGTCTCTGGGGACCTCCAAGGTGGATCAATAGTGTTAGACAGGTTGATGGAATCTCAAATATGGCACTAGCCTGCTGGCTCCTTGACTCTGCAGGGGGAGGGCTCAGAAAAGGGACAGTGGCCTCTCTTTACCCTGATGCTAGATACCAGCCAGCCTCTCCTAGTATGCCACTGGTGCTCATCAAACTGCAACTCTGGTGCTGGAGCTCACAGAGTGAGTCTGAGTAGGTGCGTCCATTTGTGGGTTCTTTAAGAGAAACTGCTTGGGGCTCCAGAAGTTCTTTCACTGACTCAGTCCCCACTGGTTTTTGCAGTAGAAGTTGTAGGGACTTATCTTCCTGACACTGGAACCCTGGGCTGGGGTCCTGTTGTGGGACTGGTCCTAATCGCCCCTGAGACATCCCTCCTGGTATTTTATCTACCACATGTGGGTGAGAAACAGCCCATTCTGTGCCTGTGCCCCTCCTACCATTCTGGATGCCTGTGGTTTCTTTAAGTCTGTAGTTGTCAGGCTTCCATTCAACTCGATAGATGATGGTTTTGAGTGATAGTTGTTCTATATGTTAGTTGTAATTTTGATGTGGTTGTATGAAAAGGCTAGCCATGTCTGCCTACGCCACCATCTTGACTGGAAGCTACTACTTGCCCTATTTACTAAAAGCAACTCATGGTTAGGGTACTATTTTGTTAGTCCTTTCAAGTTATGTATGACTCCCAAATATCACCAACAATCTGTTGCTAAGACAAAGCTGTGTTTATTGCTTACTTTGGTGAAAGAGAAACACAGCTTTTCAGAGTTTTGTTAGTCTCTTAAAGAGAGAAAGTCCCGTGAAAGCTTATTGAGAATTTGAAGTTAGGCTTGAGAAGGTCTTTCAATGCAGACTTGATTAGAATTGGGTAAGGATCAGATAAATGGTTGATCAGATAGAGAGAGGAACTGGGGTTAGAAACCATGTGTCCCCTCAGGATTCTGATCACCAGTTCCAGGTTCTAATCCTGGCTTTGAATTTATTAGACACTCCTGTTTCCTTTTAGTAACTCTGTCTTTGTTGTCTAACCTGGTCTGACCAGGATATTTTTGCTTGCAACCCAAGTTAGATCTCCTATTTGAAACTAAAAGAACTAGATCTAAGAAAAGTAGCAATACCACCATTGCTCATTACGAAATATTTGGGCATTTGTGATAGTAGATATGGCAAATAGATGCTAAAAATTGTTTCTTTATTCTCTTGAATTGATGAAACTCTCGTGGGCAAGGTTCTTGGGAAATATTTTGGAGAAGGCTCTTTTGGATGAAAAATATACTAGGTCTGTGCAAGTATTTTCCTGTTGTCAGAGCTTAAAAATCCCATTGAAATAATATGGGAAACCATTTCCTCTTAGATCTCTGTCTTTCTTGATGGACTTTCAGAACGCAGTTTTGAGTCTCTTGCAAAACAGAACATTGAGAAAATTATTTTGGAGAGTTTTTATGGTAGAATATCTTCCTGTTAATTTCAAAACAATTGTTCAAACATTTTATCCTATTTCACCTACATCTATTTGCAAAGCTTTTTTATCTGCACTTTATCTGTGGAGACAAATTATTCAAAAAGATTTATGTTATGCTCAGTCTCCTTTGCTAACTAGGATAAAAGATTTTATCCATGCAGCTTCAAGTGCTCTTATTAATATTGTATTCCCGAAGTGAAAAAATTTTGCTTTGTTTTTTGGATGTTATCTTGAAACATTAAAGTACAATTAAAAAAGAAGGCTTGAGGTATATAGCTTTCTCAGAAGAGGCCCACGTTTTTAACAGCACAAAAGACTACTGTAATAATACAGAAAGTGTTCTGAGATGAGTTATAGTATTTTTCAGTGTTGGTATACACTGTAGGCTGTTGACCACTTCTGGGGCAGAACAAAGACAGCAGGAATATGATGATCCACTTACTTCAGACAGCTTTCTAGTTGCATTAAAATTAAGCCAAACAAGTAGATATCGCAAGACCTCAGCTTTGCCCTTGGAATCACCCTCTGCCTACTTCACATGTTCTTGGCATGTCTTTTATTCTCTTGTGGTAGAGAGAATGTGGAGTTGCCAGGTTACTGTCAATGAAGAATAATTTTTAGAAACAGAAAGTCAGTGTCCTGGCTCTGAATGATTCATATTGCACTCTGGGGCATGTTATGAATGTTAAACAGTTAACTATCAGTTGATGCTTAATCTGTTAGATCTTACTCAACCCATAATTTGAGTGTGCACTTTTATTTTTGCTTTAAGTATAAAATAGATGGTTTATATTTTCCTTCCAGCCGATTCAGAAGTAAAATGGTGCACTCATTTGGCATTAAAGTGTAAAAACAAAATGTTTACTAAATTAAGTGAAATGAGGTGAACTTTTGGCTTTCCACATCAACCATTTATTAAATTATCAAATTGGATTTGCTCTAAAACCTGACAGTTTTGGAATATGAGAAATGTAATTCAGAAACATGAAGGCCCTATTTTTTAACCTCTTCCTCCTTTTGTTCAGGAGATTTGAGGTATAATCCATGGGTACTTTTCAGAGACATCCTTTCAAAGGATTTATTTATCAAGTTATATGATGTTGGATAAGTCTCAAGTCTTTTCATCTATGCAATGAGAATAATAATATTTGCCTCACAAAATTGTTGATAGCAGAATGTAAGTGAGGCATGTATTCATTTTATTGTATATGTATATTTGTAGATATTATTATAATAGACCTCCAGGAAATGTTAGCTATATACTATTTTATTTATTGAAAAGATACTGTTACTTGGTTCAATGTTCAAAAGATACAAAGAGTTTTATGTTGTATCTTTTGAAATCTTTCCACTTGTTTCCCAGCAACATAATTCTCCTTCCTGGAGTCAACAGGTGCATTGTCTTGTTGGATATTTTGCTTGAGATATTCTGTACATCTGAAAGCAAAAATATATAGTCTTTCCCTGACTTAAAAATTTTTTTAATTATTTATTTTTAGAGAGGGGAAAGGAGGGATAAAAAGAGTAAGAGAAACATCCATGTGTGCTTGCCTCTCTCGTGCCCACCACTGGGGACCTGGCCCGCAACCCAGGCATATGCCCTGACTGGGAATCGAACCAGTGACCCTTTGGTTTACAGGTCGACACCCAATCCACTGAGCCACACCAGCCAGGGCTTTAAAAAAAAAAATTCTGTTTTAAATTTATCTTTCTCTGCCTTTTTAAAAAACATGAATAAAATCTTACTATTTTACATCTTCCTTTTTGTCACTTAAAAATGAATCTTAGAAGTTGTTCATATCAGTATGATTTTAAACAACTGTGACTAAATTAACTTAGGCATAGCTGTATATTTGTGTGTGTGTGAGGGTGAGTGTGAAGGAGTGCAAGAGCTAGAGCAAGCTGGCCTGTTCTAATTTAATTATCAATTCTAACCCCTAACTACTGGATATTCATTCATACATTCACTTCATTCATTCATTCAACAAAATTTTTTGAAGGCCTACGACGATTCAGGTAAGGCTCTGCCTGGCAATACAACCAAGAACAAACCAGACAGTCACTTCTTTCCCATTGTAGTGAACATGAGGCTGTACATTGCATTTTTGCCTCATCTGCTATGTGGTGCTTTAGAGCCCCTTGGCTGGCTCTCCGTGGCTGAGTCTCAGGCTCAAACTCCCAAGATTGTCCAGCATCCCTCTGGTTTGGGTTGGGGTCCTAAAGTGAGAGATGGCAGAGAGGGAAGTCTGGATCTACGGGAACATGGTGGGGAGCCCGGAGCTTCACGCGAATCCGGACGTGGGGATGAAGAAGCCTCAGGATTCGGGGGGTACCGCTGGCGGGGCGTGGCTCCTCGGTGGGACTTTGGGGCATCAGTCCTGGGTGTGAGAGCGGACATATGCCTGAGTCCGTGTCTTCTCCTCGTCGTGAGAAGCACACGAGACATCGGAGACTACTTCTTTAACTATTCCATTTTACAAAGGTGGAACACCAAGGCCCAGGATGACAATGGTCAGTACAGTTGCCCACCTACGCCTGGGATTGGAGGGAGTCGGGGAGAGCGGAGAGGGTCAGTTCACAGCGAGTTCAACAGTTGGGCTGACGAAAACCGATTAAGAAACTGGACACCTCTAAGCGTCTACTGAAAACTTGTGCAGCGGGAAGGATTTCGGGCCTGCAGAGTGGTAGCGGTAGTGGTACCCGAGAGCCAAGCGTGTGGCCCTCAGCCCTTTAAACTCCCGGCGCGCGCGGGAACCGCAGACCAACAGCCACAGGCTGCCGAGGAGAGGCGGGAGGGTGCGCACTCTCAGCAGCCCACAATTGCCTCAGCTCCGCCCCCTCTCTGATTGTTGTCCAATCAGCAACTCTCTTTCCGCCTGCCCCAGTTCCTCCCATCTCTTCGTGCCTCCGCCGCTACAACCCAGAACCTAGAAACGGAGGGGGCGGGGCTCTCTGTCGGGTGCAAGTGGTAATGTCGCGCGCTCCCTCTGATTTTTCGAACGCAGTTCGCCCTCCAGGCAGAAAAAAATATAAGAGCAGTGGCCAATGGCTCTCCAGAAAGAACCCGCGCGCTGCTCCGGCCCCGCCTCACTCTGCTAAGAAAGAAGTGCAGGCCCGGCCATTGGTTCGCGTGATCTGTCACTCGCCGCTGCAGCCAGCGGGCAGGGGCCTTGTGGTGATTGGTTCCGCCCAGGCGCGAAATGTAACGCGGGAAAAGTCGGAGTGGGGACCGCAGAGGCAGGTTGTTATTTTCGGGGGTTCAGAGGCGTGAGTTCTGCTTTCCTGTCACCTCAAGCCAGGCCGCCCGCTGCTTCCCGTTGCTGAAGCCTGCGTTGGAGCATACGAAGAGCAGAGGACGGGCTTGAACCGGGGTTGGAGTCCAGCACTGACCACCCGGTGGCCGCCTAGCTGCCCTGCTCCTTCGCTGGCCGCTGTACAGGAAGATTCCAGGAAACGTACGCTTGCCATGAGCCGGCGGGACTGAGAGCCAGCGACTCAGAGCAGAGCAGGCAAGCGGAGCAAAGGGCCAGATCCAGGCTCAGAGAGTGCAGCCGGCGGAGCTGCGGATCGGGGCAGGACGATGATTCGGGGCGTGGAAGCGTCGATGGCGGAAAACCCGCCGCAGCCGCCACCGCCGGTCATCTTCTGCCACGACTCCCCGAAGCGGGTGCTGGTGTCGGTCATCAGAACTACCCCGATCAAGGCCACGTGCGGCGGTGGAGGGGAGCCGGAGCCGCCCCCGCCACTTATCCCCACTAGCCCTGGCTTCAGCGACTTTATGGTGTACCCGTGGCGCTGGGGCGAGAATGCACATAATGTGACGCTAAGCCCTGGGGCTGCAGGGGCCGTCGCCTCAGCCACCTTGCCCACTGCCGCCCCTCAACACCTGGGGCTTCGGGGCCGGGGTGTGCCCCCTCCCACCGCCTCCGGGGGTGAGGACGAAGAAGAAGCCAGCAGCTCTGACAGCGGCCACCTTAAGGTGAGCGGGGCGGGGCGCGGGGCAGCCAGACGGTTAACGGCGCAGCCCGGCAGCCGGCAGCGCCCGGGGACAAGGCAGGCGGGGCGGGGCCGAGTTTAAAACGCAAAGTAGCTGGGGCCAAGGCGGGGCGGGGGCGGGTGACAGGACACTGACGTCACTGCCGCGCGCCAAAAAACGGGCCTTGTGTGGGGGCGGGGCGAGGCGGTGGCCACGTGACGCGGGTTTGAGTGGGCCGGGCAGACCCAAGGCGGGGCGGCCCTGTGGTGTTGTGGAAGGGAGCTCAGTCTCGGGTAGTGGAGGAGGCGGTCAATCCTCCATGCAAGACGCTGGGCAAATCCCTGGGTTTTCGCTGGTCCGGGAGGGAGGGAAGTGTCTGTCTCCTTGAGTTGTTTACTTTGGGTGCAGGAAGAGAGGGGACTTCGCAGTTTGTGCTACATCTCTAGGTACCTGGCCCTGCTAAAGATGCCTTGCAGAGATAGCCGAAGAGTGGGAAGGGAGGTCGGGGAAACTCCAGGAGTGGGAGTTAGGCCTTCCCTGCCTTTCGCACATCCAGGTTACTACTTTGCTTGGTGCTGAAAGAACACTGTGGCATTGGTCTCTAACCTTTAATTGATCTTACTCTCAGACTGTTTAGAGCTAGGAAGGATGCGATTACCTGGTTGAAACCTACAATTTTATGGATTAGGCAGTTAAGGTTTAGATAGAGATTGGTGAAAGGACCTCTCCAAGGTCACACAACTAGGTAGTGAGAGAGCTGGGACTGTGGTTGAGTTTCTGTTGCTCCTAGTCCTGAAGCATGTGTTTGGGTTGCCTCTCTGCAGACATAAAGACTATTCAACTTTAATACCTTACACATTGTAAATGTTGAATAAAGGTACTCAGTAAATAGTTAGGTAATGAATGAATGGTGCTAATATACGGTTACTATTCAGGTTCTTTTGTTAACTGGCTATATAAAATAAGCAGTTTGCCAAAGATCAAACAAGTAAATCACCTAGTGGGTAAGTGCATCCATATTGGCAAATACTGTATTTATAAATTGAAATAAGTTTGATTGTTTTACATGCAGTAGCAAAGACTTTGAAACTGTTGTTTGAACCTGAAAGAAATAGATACACTTTTTGTTACTAATGTTATTGTTATTAAAGAACTATCAAGTTGCCCTGGCTGGTGTAGCTCAGTGCATTGAGCGCGGGCTGCGAACCAGGCATCGCAGGTTCGATTCCCAGTCAGGGCACATGCCTAGGTTGCAGGCCATGTTTTCCAGCAACCACACATTGATGTTTCTCTCTCTCCCCCTCCCTTCTCTCTCTAAAAATAAATAAATAAAATCTTTAAAAAAAATTAAAAAAAAAAAGAACTATCAAGTTAATAAAACTATGCTTTGACATACTTCATGTCTTGAAACTGCACTTAAGTAAAAATTTGAACGATTTATCAGTAGAAATGTTCATGATCTCTAGGTAGCCTTTAGTAAGATAGATAGGTATCCTAGGTATTTTGCTTTGTTCAGGCCTTTTTTTAAAAACACATATATTAGAGCCCTGGCTGGTGTGCCTCAGTGGATTGAGCACCGGCCTGCGAACCAAAGAGTTTCTGGTTCAAGTCCCAGTCAGGGCCTGTGCCTGGGTTGCAGGGCCAGGTCCCCAGTAGGGGGCATGTTTCTTCCTCTCTCCCCCCTCTAAAAATAAATAAGTAAAATAAATAAAACACATATTAGGTTATATAGTTGAACAACATAAAGACATACATGCACAAATATTTGTGGAAGATGTTGGGTTTATTATTAAATTATAACAATCTAATTTGGGGTTATCCAAGACAATTATGTCATAGATAAATGAAATCTGAAGGTATGTCCTTTTTATCTTGACAGACTTATTTTCACATAAGCCTTTTATAAAAGTTGCTTGCACAATGCGTAGGTGTGAATTTTATTTCCACATTGTTCACCTCTTTTCAGGGGTAAAATATACCAGAAATTATGAAGAACATGTGAAAGTGAAAAGGATGTTTTATATTTCACTTTTTTCCTCCTCACGATTTTTCATATTGTAACTTTGATAAATTATCGGAGGAATTGGTTCTAACTTACTGTCTTATCAATGAAGGAATCCAAACACAGCTCCAAAAATTCACTCATTTAGCTTGACAATCTTTCAGGGTTGGGAGGAGGCGGGGCCCAGGCGAATTTAGAATATGCCTTTATTTAAGGAAGTTACCTAGTTGGATTTGTGATTAGTACCCTCTAGACTAAAAGCAGGGAGTCCTACTTCCCTATGTTTGCTTCCTGAAAGTGCATGTGATTCTTTTTCTCCTGGTGCAGCATGCGTTAATCGTACTGACTGAATCTGCTCACTTTTGGGGGAGATGGGAGACAATTTTGCATTAAAGCTGATGCCAGTAACATGCACTCCTCTACCCTCTTCTCAGTGTGTAGGTTAGAGGCAACAACAGCTGTGGGTTTGAGAACATTTGTGTTCGTTCGCTGTCTGTTGCTGCTGCTCCCAAGGGAGGTGTCTGTGAGTCCTGCACCCTGGTTATCAGCTTCTGCTTGTTCTATTGTTTGTTCCTGTCCAACACTGTCTCCCCTGCCTGTTGGGAGAACATCCATCATCTACCTACTTACTCCAGCTCCTGATTGCAAGATTACTTAGCACTTTTGTGGGTATAATTACATATTAGCGTTAGATCTTTTCCTGTAAAATTTGGGGAGGTAAGGGAACAGGTCTAATTTTCCTCTGCCATAGGATATTTCAGGCCTCCCCATCTTGTGCCCATGAGGTTACTTCTCTACTGTAGGACCTGTGTGGTTTGGCTTCTCTGTACTTAACCTTAGATACCATTCACTCTTCAGGACCTGCCAGCTGCCTATCCTCCCTTCCCCTTTCTATCACACAAACACTTCAATCATCTAGACTGCACAGTTTTACAAATAGCTGATTAGTACAGAGTAATTACTATGTAAACATAACATGTTAACATAGGAGCCACCATTTATTGCCTGGCACAGCGACCTGCCAGGCTATGTGTTGAGTGTTTTTAATTCCTTTCCTAATTTACCTCATTTACCTGATGAAGGAGGAATTAGAAGAGTCCCCAAGATTAAGCGTATTTATCATCATGGTAAGTGGCAGAACTGATTGGAATCTTCTAGAGCCCTTGCTCTTAAACCCTACATGAGATTGGTCTTGTGTATATCATGTGTGAATTGCCTTTAGGTGTTTATTATGTTTTTAATATTAAGCTAATGCAAATAGACTTAACACATATTTACACCTATCTATGTCTCAATGGAGATGCTTTATGAGGGTACAGGCAATAATTCAAATTAAGACTTGGAAAGTTTGGCAGATAGGTCAAGGTGGGGAATAAAGTCAGGGTACAGCTATGGGAGTTATAGGAAGTTTAGATCTAAATCTGACTTCAAAACAGGAAATATGATAAATTATATTTTCTCAATTACTTACCAATGTACATATGCCTCCCACTTAGTCCTATTTTTCTTTTCCTTCTAGGTTGTGTCTGAGTACTTTATTTGAATCTTACTGTATAAAAATGTGTTGAGGACTTTTAGTTTTTTTAATAATCACATGAATAACAAGTTTGAGTATAAATTTTTCTAAAGCCTAAGTAAATGTGTATATTATGCCAAATGGTTTGAGAATAGCCCCAATTTAAAAACAAAAAAAATCCTTACCCAAAGATATTCTCATGGATGTTAGAGACAGAGGGAGAGGGGGAGAGAGAGGGAAGGAGGGAGGAAGGGAGGAAGAAGGAAGATCAGTTGCCTTTGGTACCTGCCCTAACTGGGAATCAAGCCTGCAACCTTTTGGTGCACTGGACAATGCTCCAACCAACTGACCCATCTGACTGGGGTGAGAAGTAACCCAAATTTTATTAAAGAATTTTATCCTTGGCCAGTGTGGCTCAGTCAGTTGGAGTGTCATCCCATACACCAAAAGGTTGCAGGTTTGATTCCCAGTTAGGGCACAAAATACCTAAGGTGTGGATTCAATTTTTGGTCCAGGCGCATAGGGGAAACAACCAATTGATGTTTCTTACAGCTATGTTTCTCTCTTCTTTCTCTGCCCACTTTTCCCCCACAACTCACCCCCTGCCCCGTCCCCCACCCCAAGCGCTGAAAAAAAAAATGTCTTCTGGTAAGGATTAAAAAACAAACTTTTAAAAAAGATTCTATTTATTTATTTTTACAAAGAGGGGGAAAAAGAGGGAGAGAAACATTGGTCGGTTGCCTCTTGCATGCCCCCAACCAGGGACCTGGCCCACAATTGACGCATGTGCCCTGACCTGGAATCAAACTGGTGACCTTTCAGTTGGCAGGATGATGCCCATTTCACTGAGCTACCCAGTCAGGGCGAAAAATAATTTTAAAGTTACTTGTTGACATTGAGAACTCAAAACATTTATCATGAAATAGTTTAGAAAACACTTTCTTTTTTAAAAAAAAATGCTTTAGATACGTTTTTAAAAATATTTTATTTATTTATTTTTTAGAGAGTGAAGGGAGGGGGGGAGAGAGAGACAGAGAGAAATATCAATGTGCGGTTGCTGGGGGCTGTGGCCTGCAACCCAGGCATGTGCCCTGACTGGGAATCGAACCTGCGATGCTTTGGTTTGCAGCCCGAGCTCAATCCACAGAAAACACTTTCAAAATCACTAAGCTACTTCTAGAGATATTGAAATTCTATTGAAAAAAATTGTACTGCAACAACAATTAAAGTAAAAAATGTTAAAAAAATAAAAATCATTGCAAAAAAATAAAAGGCTTTACTAACAAAAAAATAAATTCTATTAAAAAATGAAGTTTACTGAAATATGCATACAGTTTAGGTAGTTTAATCATTTAGCTTTATAGTAGCATATTTTCCAGCAGTTGCCACATAATACCAGTGGAGTGTATTAGAATTTGTTAAATTTTCCTTGCAAATCAAGCAGTCTCAACAAGATTTCTCTCTTTTGCTACAGATATACTTGGTTGCTGGTGAGACTGTATTGTTTTCAAAATGTACCTTCTTATTGCTAAGGCCAAAATGAAAATAGTCCTTTTTAAGTCTACTTATTTTTTATATGTACAGTTAAAAGATGCTATTTATTAATTGATTTAGGGCATTAGATGATTACTTACTTGCCTTGCATAATTTTCTTAGTTCAAAGAATGCACTTAGTGAAGCCTTACTTGTGTATGGCTAGGATGTTGTATTGTTTAGCTTTCCATTTCTCATCTGGTATATGTAAATGTATGGCTTGTACCTGAAACAAGAGCTTAGAATTGCTGTGAAGCAGCCAAATAGTTAACTTTTTAAATATATCTTCCTCTGTATTAAACATGCTTATTTTTTAACAGAAACAGACAATATTAATGAGTAATCTTAAATTTTTTTAAAAGATTTTATTTATTTATTTTTAGAGAGGGAAGTGAGGGAGAGAGAGAGAAAGAAACATCAATGTGCGGTTGCTGGGGGCCATGGCATGCAACCTAGGCATGTGCCCTGACTGGGAATCAAACCTGCAATGCCTGGTTCGCAGCCCGCGCTCAATCCACTGAGCTACACCAGCCAGGGCTTAAATTTTTGATATTAATTAATTAATCATTTTTTAAAATTGTAATAGTTGGCTGCATATCCCAGCTAGCCTAGTGATCTTGCCGTGCCTCTGGCCAAGACCTCACCGAGATGCCATCTCAAATGGAACACGCCATGGAAACCATGATTGAAAAGTTTTACAAACTTGCTGGGGATAAAGGCTTCTTAACAAAGGAGGACCTGAGAATACTCATGGAAAAGTTATTCCCTGGATTTTGGAAAATCAAAAAGACCCTGTGGCCTTGGACAAAATAATGAAGGACCTGGAAAAGTGCAGAGATGGCAGAGTGAGCTTCCAGAGCTGCTTCTCACTAATTGCTGGGCTCACCATTGTGTGCAGTGACTATTTTGTGTTACACATGGCGCAAATGGGAAAGAAGGCAGCTCTGAGCTCTTCTTCTGCCCTGATAAGAGTTTTCCCAATGTGTTGCTTAAGGACTGTCTGCCCCACAGCTTCCCTCTGTGTAAAGATTACATGAGCAGATTGGGACCCTTAGAAAATGTACAAATAAAATTCTACCCCCATTTGACAAGAGAAAGGAAACCCAATTAAAGTCAGATTAGTGGAGGGTATAGAGGACTAAATGGTAATGGAAAAAATATAATAAAGATTAAATTTTTTTAAAGGCCAGATAAGCTTTTGATTTTTATATTGCTTGCATCCTCTTGCCCTCAATGAACACATTTTATTTTTAGTCCTTAAAAAAATAAGTAAAGTTGTAATAATAATGTTTTTATGTATTTAAAATATTAATATTAGGAAAAGGATTCTTTCATGGCAGAGGAGTTGTACATCACTAAGGTTTTTAATTAACCTGATTTCATTAACAGAATCACCTATTTTTATGGATCATAGATGCTGTATTTATTTGTTTAGCATTTTAAAAACTATTTAAAAATTATTCATGATATGACCAAAGCCAGCAGCAATCTATACAATTATTGTAGCTCAATAAATAATGGCAGTGGATGGTATAATTTTACTCATGGTCAGCTCCCTCTTTGCTGATGCTGGGTGAACAATTTTATCAAGAAAGACTAGAGCTAAATGTAGCTCCTGAGGATCACAGCCAAGGAATAAAGGAGGTGAAAACAAAAATGTCTGATAACCAGCAATAATTGCCAAATTGATTTGCTAATTTGACCTTAAACATAAATAAGTCAAGTTCCAATCAGGATCTTGCCCATTCTGAACTTCATTATAAACGGAAACTCAAAAACCATGTGGTAGCCTTTTGAAGCTTTTGCTCAGAAGTCAGACATTTCATTTCCACTCACATTTTAGTGGCCAAAGCAAGTTATGTGGCCAAGTTGACCTAATGGGTGCCCACAGCGAGAGAGAGGTGGTAAATATTTTTACAATAATATCACCTTCCACAGTGCCTTTGCACATTCCCCCCCTCCTTTTTTTTTTGGTCATTTGTGACAAAAAACAACATAAAATTTACCTTCTTAACCATTTTTTAGTGTTAACTACATGTATTATTGTGCAAGAGATCTCTTGGACTTACTCATCTTGCAAAACTAAAACTCTATACTCACTGAACTCCTTCCTCTTTTCTCTTTGCCCACAACTCCTGGAAACCACCCTTCTACTTTCTGTTTGTAAGAGTTTGACTACTTTACCTACTTCATATAAGTGGAATCTTGTAGTATTTGTCTTTTGTGACTGGCTTATTTCCCTGAGCATAATGTCAGTCAAGGTTCATCCATGTAACATACGGCAGGATTGCCTTTTTTAAGGCTGAATATTCCATGTATTTTATGTACCATATTTTCTTTACCCATTCATCTGATGGTGGACATTTAGACTGCTTCTACCTCTTGGCTGTTGTAGAAATAGATTTTAATATCTAAGAAATTTTTTGGCCCTGGATAGTTGGTTAAGAGTAACATCCCAGTATGCCAAGGTTGCAGATTCGATCCAAAACCACAATAATTCGGACTTATTTAGTCACCTTTACTGGTGTTCTTTATTTCTTTGTCTAGTTTTGAGTTATTGTCTATTGTCCTTTCATTTCTGCCTGAAGAACTTTAGATTTATTATAGGGTAGGCCTCCTAGCAATGAACACTTCCAGCATTTTTTGTGCAGGAATGCTTAATTTCTTTATTTTTTATTCTTTTTTTTTATCCTCGCCCAAGGACATTTTTTCATTGCTTCTATAGAGAGAGGAAGGGAGAGAGAAAGACAGAGACAAACACTGGTATGATAGAAAAATACCGATTGGTTTGCAGACCTGGGATCATATGCCCTGACCAGGAATTGAACCAGCAACCCTTTGGTTATGGTTCAATGCTCCCACCAACTGAGCCACACCAGCCAGGGCTAATTTCTTTGTTTTTGAAGGATAGTTTTGTTCAATATAGGATTGGCTGACTTCTGTTTTTTCATCCCACTGCTTTCTGTGGTTTCTCCTGGGAAATCAGCTATTAATCCTATCTGTGGACTCCATGTATATGATGAACTGCTTCACTCATGCTGCTTTCAAGAGCCTCTCTATGTCTTTTGATAGTTTGATTTAATGTGTCTTAGTGTGTATCTCTCTGCTTATTCTTAATGAAGTTCATTGAGCTTCTTGGATGTTTAGAATTTTGTCTTACAAATTTGGGAAGGTTGTAGCCATTATATCTTCAAATATTCTTTCTGCCCCTTTCTTTCTTGCCTCTGGGTCTCCAATTATGTGTATGTTGGTATACTTGGTCTCAGTGTTTGTGTCCCCTCCCCCCGCCAAATTTGTGTGTTCAGATTCTGACCTGCGAAGATGATGGTGTAAGGAGGTGCTTTGGGAGATACTTAGGTCATGAGAACTCTTGTTGGAGAGGTTAGGGAGAAATCTCTTTCCCCTTCTACTAGCGAGGACACAGTGAGAAGGCATTGGCTATGAACCAGGAAGAGGGCCCTTATATGATTGTGCTGGCACCTTGATATTGGACTTCCCAGGTTCCAGAACTGTGAGAAATAAATTTCTGTTGTTTGTAGGTTACCCAGCCTATGGTATTTTGTTATGGCCTTAAGACTAAAACACACAATGTTTTACAGGTGTCTTAGGCTATGTTAATTATTTTCTCCAACTGGATAATTTAAGTTGACTTATCTTTAAATTTATTGATTCTTTCTTCTTGCCCTTTCAAATTTGCCATTAAAACTCTGTAGAGAAAAATTTCATTTTAGCTATTGTTTGTTTTAGCTACAGTATTTCTATTTTTTTTAATTTCAGTTTTTTATTGACATACTCTGTTGAAACCAAGTTCTCCTGATTTCCTGTTATTCTTTGTCTGTTTAAAGTGTTTGTCTAGTAACTGCCATTGTCTGTTTCTATTAATTTTTCCTTTGTATAGACCATAATTTTGTTTCTTTGCATGTTTTATAACATTTTCTTGAAAACTGGATATTTTGAATATTATAATGTGGCAACTTTGGAAATCAGGTTCTTCTCTCTCCTCAGAATGTGATTTTTTTGTGTGCTGTGGATTGTACTTGTTTGGCAAATTTTCTAGACTATTTTTGTAAACTCTATTTTGTTGTCTAAAATCTGCTTCTATAGCTAAAGTCTGGTCAGCTCATATTTTGAGAGAGATCTCCTTGAATGCCTGGAGCCAAAAAAGAAAGGGAAAAATACTTCTAATTTTTGCAGAATGGCTCTGTACTATATCTCTTTTATTTTTATTTTTTTACTGTTTAGCCACACTATGTATCACTCTGCCTTAGCCCTAATTTCTACTTGCGCTGAGTCTCTGATCAGCCAAAGGTGAAAGTCTAGTGTCGTGTCTTTTCAGGTCTTTTCTGAGCATGCTTCCTGTCCTGGTCAAGTGTGTGGCTTTCTAAATATCTGTCTTTAGGATTCATGGGCACTTTTCAAGGCCACAATTTCCCAAAGAAAGTAATTTCCCAAAGAAACTCTTGTCCAGTTTTTCCTCCCACACTCTTGGCATATTTCTTTGCCTCAGTTGAATTCTTTTGCCCCAGGCGGCAGCAAGTTGTCATTTGCCTCACAAGGGTTTTGAACAGTGAGGTCTGTGTAGGAGCTTTTCCACCTGAGAGATCTAAGTCAGGCAAAACACAGACAAGCACCTTGCCTCAGCCCTTCAGGTAGCCCCAGGTCAGGTCAAACGGTAAGATCTGTTCTGCTCTCTCAGGAACCAGGGACTAGGTTCCCACGCTGAGAATGAAAGCTGCTGTCTCCAAGACCACTTTGTAGTAGGGAAGAGGGGCAAGGGCAAGTAAAAAACTCTGCAAAGCTTTCCTGCCATTTTTAGTTGCCTTTTTCTTAATTCGTTGTTCACTGAGTTACTGTGAATCTCCATTTTCTGGAGTTGTGATAAAGTTGATTGTAATAGCTCGATTTTTCAGTGATCTATGGAGGGATGGGTCCTTGAAACTACTCTGTCATTTTTTTGGTGATGTCACTCAAGAAAAAATTAAAAAAATTATTTATTATGATATTTTGCTTTAATGAGTGGAGTCCAAGAAATATATTAATGTTTATACATACTATTAACAGGATGGTATTCGACGTGGTAGACCCAGAGCAGATACTGTCCGGGATTTAATAAATGAAGGAGAGCATTCGTCCAGCAGAATTCGTTGTAACATCTGTAATAGGGTGTTTCCACGGGAGAAATCGCTCCAGGCTCACAAAAGGACTCATACAGGTAAGTTGTGCAAATTTTAGAGAATGTCAAAAATAATACCTAACAGAAAGCTGATTTGATGTTTGGGCTTATAAATTAATTTTTTAGTTGCCTTATATTTCCTTATTGTGTTTTGTAAAAGTAGGCACTGTGTATGTTACAGGACCCAGGTTCCTGTGCCTGCCACTTCTAAAGAAAGGCCAATATTCAACAGATGAGAATTTCAGAGTAAGGAAAGGTTTATTGATCGAGAAGGCCAGCTTGAGGAGATGGGAGAATTCTCAAATACATTTTTTTCTTTATTGTATGTTTTTTCCACTACCATTTATCCTCCTTAGACCCTCTTCCACCTCCACCCCTAATCACCACACTGTTGTCTATGTTTATGAGTCCTTTTTCTTTATTGCTTTATCCCTCCACCCCAACTCCCAAACAATCTGGAGTTGGAAGGGAGGAGGGGCGAGGCAAGGGGTGGGCATGTGCTCTAGAGTGGTTGGTCCGTGGATCCTTAGGATCCTCACCCTCACCCTCACCCCTGCTGATCTGAGCCCAGCTTTGGAGACTTCTGTGAATTTTTGAGAAATAATCATTACTTTGTGCATATTTCCCACCCTTCAGGGTTAGGGGAAGCACCCTCTGTGGCAGGGGGCTGCTCTTGAAAAAACCTCAAGTGGAATTCCTCTAGTTAATTATATCTGTAGCAGGAACTATTAGCCGAAGGGCAACACAGAGAGGAAGCATTTCACTGTGTTACAAGTAAGTCAGTTTCCTTTTTGTTGAAGAGGGATAGCTTTCTGAACCATATGACTTCTAAAGTTACAGGGTAATTAATCTAATCATAGGAATCTTATTACTAAATTTAGTTCTGTCTTTCTACCTATTGAATTTTATTTGATATGCCCTTGTCTGTGTAATTGTTTAAACTGATTCATAGGTCATATATTAAAATAGTAATTGTCAAGTTTTTAATAAAATTTCCAGAGCCCTCAGTGTGCCAGAGAGTGTTTCACTAAGGCTAAGGTGAAGGATAACTTTTCAGAATTAAATGTATTTATTTGAAGGTAGCTATTTCAAGACCATCATACATCTGTATTTATGTAGAGAAATTAGACTTGTTTTTAAAATACCATATAGAAAGTGAACAAATAAATAATATAGAGAGTCCTTGTTCTTCCACAGAGAAGGTTGGCCTCAGAAAGAGGCTTATGGTTCTAATCTTGGTATCTAATAATTTACAGATGAGGAAGCTGAGGTACCAAAAACCAAATACAACTGCCTTATAACTTTTCACATCCTGAAGTCTAGAGCAGTGCTGGCTATTATAGTAGCACATTGGCTGTTGAGCACTTGAAACATGCCTAGTTTAAGTTGAGATGTACAGTATGTGTAAAATACACTTAGTATTGAAAAAGAGTGAATGATGTCCTTAATAATTTTTGATATTGATTATATATCTAAAATATATATCTATAAAGTATCTAAAATACAATATTTTAGATATATTGGGTTAAATAAAATGTATTATAAGAATTAATTTCACCCAGCCCTGGCTGGTGTGGCTCAGTGGGTTGTGCACTGGCCTGTGAACCGAAAGGTCCCTGATTTGATTCCTAGTCATGGCTTGTGCCTGGGTTGTGGGCCAGGTCCCTGGTTGGGGTGGTGCGACAGATTGATGTTTCTCTCACACATTAGTGTTTCCCTCTCTCCCTCCTTTCCCCCCTCTCTCTCTAAAAAAATAAGTCAATAAAATCTTTACAAAAAAATAATTTCACCCATTTTCTTTCCTTTTTAAATGTAGCTACTAGAAGTGGTTTACACTTCATTTTTCTTGGGCACTACTGGTTTAGACCTTGGATTTTTAACTCATAGTCTCCTATTTTTTCTACTATTTTTATGGTTATCACCTATATTTTCCTTTCAGTTTTTTTTAAGTTCATTTCTCATTGTATTTTTCCCATTACCAGTTAGCCCCCCAACCTTCTTCCACCTCCACCCACTCCCCTTCCTCCCTGCCACGGTCTCTGCACTGTTGTCCATGTGTATGGGTTCTTTTTCTTTTTTGCTTGATCCCTCTCCTTTTAGTTTTTGAAAAGATGTATTTTAATGTTATGCTAGAATATAGTTTTCTTAGCTAAATCCTTGAAAAAGGGTAAAGTTTAAATTTTGAATCATAAACTGTGGTGGCCAAGAAGTTTTGACTTTAGGTACAGTTCAGTAAAAATAATTATTTCGTGAATTTTTTAATTTTTAAAAAATGTAATTAGTCTGAAATATTCCCAAGAAACTGGTCATAGAGTACATGTTAAAGCTTCAAGACCACATGGTGTAAGGAAAAGATCCCTGAGTCGCAGTTCTGATCACCCACCTCACCTACTGGGTCACCTAATATGATACTTCCAGGCTACTTCCAGGAGTCTGCCTACGGCACTGTGAATCAGGAAACTGAGCCCAAGATCTCTGTGGCGTAGTTAAGCTCTGTGGTGTGTATGCTTTGTAAAAAGCTTTTCTCTTACTATTTTAAATAATTCCCCATCTCCTGTGTTTTGTGAACTTGTATCCAACTATCACAATTTCTAAACAATGAGAAATTTGGAGAGGACTAGTGTTCTTTTAGTCATGTTGGAAGAACCAGAATATAACTGTTGATCAAAGAATATTTTTTCAAGAAATAATTAATTATGATTGAGCAACATTTTTGAGCACTTTGTCCAGCTTAGCACTGTGTTGAATATAGGACTTGAAATGGAGTACAAGGTATTATGCATCTTTGTGTAAGGAGAGTACCATGATACATGAACAACAAATGGTACTAAGTTAGTGAGAGGATACAGAGCTCCATTATTTGAAGGCAGAGGGAGTTTTATTTGAGCCTACAGGATTGAGAAGATTTGAATGGGCAGAGAAGATAAGATTTGCCAGGAGTAGAGCAAGATGAGGAACTGCCTGTTGTCTGCAATAAATCTCAGGGGTGAAGTAAAGATAAACCCTGCCCCTAAGCCCAGTAGTTAGTTATATTGCAGATTTTAGAGGATTATTTAGAAGTCAGCAGATAATTTTTATTTGCCTAAGGAGTGTAGTTAGAGTTTAGGTGATTTAGGGGGTAGTTGCTATGACAAAAGCAAGAGTTATGTGCCAGCTACTTTTGAAGTGTTGTGCAGGTGGATTGACTAGGGAGTTAGCAGGGTTTGTTCTAGGTGGAGGAGCTTCCAGTCAGCCAGGGGAAGCTGCAGTGGGATGTAGGAATGAGAGACACTTTAAAGAACCAGCAAAAGTTTGTGATTTGGATTATGGGGAGAAAAAATATGAGATCAGCTGAAGATGATAACTTCAAGGATTTGACCCTGCGTACCTAAAAGTTCAAGGCCTGAAGAAAATACTGTGGTTCCAGGTGAATAGCTGCTTGATATTCGGGAAGGGCTGTCTTGGGCATGTTCACTTGCAGCTGTAGCTCTGTAGAGGTGGATGTGTTTTGTTGCTGTTTCGAGTCATGATCTATGTAAATGTAAAGGTTGATATTCTCCACCTGGCCCTTCTTCTTGTCACCTTATTGTCTCAGAAATAATGTGTACCATCTGTCTACTTAGGTGAGAGACCCTACCTGTGTGACTATCCAGACTGTGGCAAAGCCTTTGTTCAAAGTGGACAGCTCAAAACGCATCAGCGTCTTCACACCGGAGAGAAACCTTTTGTTTGTTCAGAAAATGGTATGATGTTAGAAGTTAAGTTTATGTAATAACTAGTTGTGAGTTAGTTAAAATATCTTTTGCTTGAATTTTTTTGGAGGGTTTTTTTGATAAAAATTTTAGAAAACAGCCCTAACTATTGTGCTCAGTGGGTTGGGCGTTGTTCTACAAACCAAAAGGTTGCTTGTTGGCTTCCTGGTGAAGGCACATGCCTGGTTTGCAGGCTGCACCCCTAGCTGGGGCGTGCGAGAGAGACAACAATCGATGGTTCTCTCACACCTCTGTGTTTCTCTTCCTCTCTTTCTCCCTCCCTTCCCCTTTCTCTAAAAATAAATAAATAAAATCTTTAAAAAAGATTGTAGAGAACACCGTGCTCAATTTCTGGGACAGATTGATTTTTTAAAATAAGTATTCTTTTCAGGTGAAAATCTTAAAAGGTGATTTAAAATCCTATATCCAGTTGTAGGCAGTAGAAAAATCTACAGCCTTTAGAAACAGGCTTTTAGTTTGGATATAAACCTTTTAACTATTAAACTGAAGTAAGCATATTATTGTCTACATTTTCGGTGAAGGGTAAAATTTTATCATCTTAACACTGTCACTATTAGTAACTTCTTATTACTTAAGTGATTTTCTTAATCTCTTATCACAGTTTCTTAGGATATTTTCCTTGTGCACATTTTTATGCAGTTATTTTAATATTAAATATTTTAATATTAAATAATTTAATATTTTAATATTAAATAATTTAATTAAATATTTTCTGTAGCTCTATGGTTTTCTTGATTATTGTCAGTTGTTACAGATGTTTACAGGCTTTTTCATCCAGTGAATTTGTTTAAGCATATACTAGTTATATCTGGATGTTTGTCCCTAATCCCCACGTTGTTCAGGGGCAGCTGTACACAATGATTGCCTCATTGTTGAATATTGAATATTTAATTTGTTTTAAAAATGTGTTTGTTATTAACAAAGCTGAGGGTCATCTTTTCCTACTGAAAGCTTCGTTTATCTTATGGGATGTTGTCTTCTGATAGATTCAAGAACAGAATTCTAGGGTCAGAGGGTTTGAACATTTTTATGACTCATGCCAATGAATCACTTCCAGTAGGGTTGACTGTATTTATGATGTGATGACCAAGAGGTTAAAGAACCAGCATCCCATCCCCCTCACTAGCATTGATAAAATACTGTGCTTAGGGGTGTTTTTCCCCCTCCTGTAATTTATAGAATGCTAAATCTCATCATCTTAATATATTTTTCTTGGTTATCAGCAAAACTGAACATTTTCCATGTGTGCTGGATGTCCAGATTCTGATGAGTGTTTCCTTCTGTGTTTTGAAGGCTGCCTTAGCAGATTCACCCATGCAAACCGCCACTGTCCGAAGCACCCTTATGCCAGGCTGAAGCGGGAGGAGCCCACTGATGCTCTCAGTAAGCACCAGACTGTGGACAACCAGGCTGCTGCCGAGTGGTTGGCAAAGTAAGGCTCTTCCTAGAGTCCACTGCAGAGTACCACCCAGTATATGGGCTGATGCTGGGGACTTTATAGTTCTCTCTTTTAAAATAAGTAGCTTTTACACACATTTTATAAAATAAAATAACTTGAAATGGTGCTTTATTTTCTTAAGCCACAGAATTGTTAGGAGTATTACCAGGATCTGTGTGTGATAGAAAACTTCTATATGATATTAGTCTTGAGTGCCCAGACCACAATTTATTTTAAAAGCAAGTTTTCCCCATTTTAAAAGAATGTTTTATACATATTTTATTTGTTGTTAGTGCAACCCTTCTTTATTTTCTTATACTAGAATTAAATATGTGCTGATTATTATAGGGATATCTATCTCCATATAGCCCCATATATCTATACATACAGATATGTATGGATATAGATATATATTGAAAGATGTTCTTTTGAAGTTCCAAAAGCACCCAGTTTAATTTTTTTAAAAGGCAACAAGGTGGGAGGAGGCAGTATTAAAAAACTCTAAGGATATCTTGATTTAAAGAGTCATCTCTCTTAAACAAACCACCAGCTGCTAATTGTGCCACTCTTGAGCTTAATCAGCTTCTTCTGTACTTGCGATAAGGTCAGGAACCCCTGAGTGTGCTGGTGGAGCTCTGCCTTTCGCTGGCAATGCAACTGTCTCCAGCCACCTCGGCTCCTGGTTCCTTAGTACCATTTTCCCTATGGTTTCTGGGGTTTTGTGCTCCTTGTGCCTCTGCAGAATATGTTTGCTTCCCTCTTCATTTAGCCACTTGGCTCATTCTTCATTTCTTACTCAGGGTAAACATCACTTCAGGAAGTTCTTCCCTAACCTGCTCACCAACCCCCAAAACAAATAAGGTTAAACTCAATTAATAGATGATTTTATAACATCGTATTTTCCCTTTCAAAACCTTCGTCATATAGTTATTCATTCATTCAGTGTCTTTCTGTCTTCCCTGCTGGACTGTAAGGTCTACAAGGGCAGGGATTATATCTGTCTTGCTTACTCTAACACTTTGTACCTCTTTCTTCCTCCTCCTGGCTGGCCTCCACTGCCCCATTATTATCTCTAATTTTGACCAAGCCAGAAACTTGTCGGTCATCCTTGTCTCTGTCCTTTCCCATCAACTCAACGACTAACTTGGAATCTACCTCAACAACTCTCAGATTCAGCTACTTTATCTCTCTCAATCCATTCTCCATGCTGCTGCCAGAGGGATCTTTCTAAAATGCTAATTTGATCTTTAGCATGAAGCCTAAACCCTATATTATGGTATTCAAGGATCTTCATTACTGGGTCCCTGCGGACCTGGCTAAACTTACCTTTTGCCAGTCTCGTTTTCTAGCTGTCCTTCAAGTCAAAATGAACTATTTAATTTCTTTTTTATACCTCTGAGTATTTTCAAAACTTTCCAGTATAAGTAGTGTGAAGTTCCTGAAATCTAGTATTTGTACTTTTTTTGTATCTAATTTTAAAAACAGCTTTACAGATAGAATTGACATATAATAAGTTGTACACATTTAAAGTATGCAATTTTATACATTTGGACATATGTGCATATCTGTGAAATCATAGCTACCATCAAGATAGTGAACATATTTATCACTTCCAACAGCTTCCTGAGGCCCCTTTGTAATTCCTCATTCCCAGTCTTTCTTTCCCGCCTCCTCCCCAAACAACGGGTCTGCTTTCTGTCACTATAAACTAGTTTGCATTTTCTAGAGTTTTATGCAAATGAAGCCATACAGTATGCACCCCCTGGTTGTCTGGCTTTTTTCACTCAATGTAATTATTTTAAGATTCATCCATGTTGTTAACTTTATCAATAGTTCATTCCTTTTTATCGCTGAGTAGTAATCTGTTGTGTGGATATACCTCAACTTGTTTTTTATTCATTCATCTGTTGGTGGGTATTGGGTTATTTTTGGCTATTACAAAGAAAGCTACGATGAACATTAATATGCAAGTCTTTGTATGGACAGTTTTGGATATAATGATACTGTCTTTAAATATGCATTTCTTAAGTTACCAAAAAAGGTGGAACATTTGCATTTTCTCTTATGAATTACTAGTTGGCCATGAAATAGAATAATGGTGGTGCTCTTAAATTTTTGACTAAGCTTTGTGTTACAGGCTAATCTGTAAGGCATATTTTGTGGATTTGAAGTTTCTCATAGTTAACTCTGGTAGGATAAATAGGTTTGTAATGGATATTTGTTCTATTTCTATACTTTAGTGCATTTTACATATGACCTTTAAGGCAGCTATATTTTAATGGCAGAAGGGTTGAGTATGAGACCCAGCACTGCCAGTTTTAGATTTTGGAAATCTGAGGAAATCTCTCTTGAACTTGAATTTTTTTCCTCTGTAATGAGAAAGATATGTAATATATATGTGAAATCGCTTTATAACTTTTTAAACCGAAACATATTTAATACTGTGATAAAGAATCTTTTTTAAAAAATTAGCCCTGGCTGGTGTAGCTCAGTGGATTGAGCGCGGGCTGCGAACCAGGCATCGCAGGTTCGATTCCCAGTCAGGGCACATGCCTAGGTTGCAGGCCGTGTCTCCCAGCAACCGCACATTGATGTTTCTCTCTCTCTCTGTCTCTCGCCCTCCCTTCCCTCTCTAAAAATAAATAAATAAAATCTTTAAAAAAAAAACATTAAAAAGAATCTTTTTTAAAAAATTAAACATTTGAAAATGTCAGGTATACCATTTAACTAATGCAGATGCATTTCCCATAGGTACTGGGAAACAAGGGAGCAGCGTACCCCAACCCTGAAAGGAAAGCTTGCCCAAAAGGCTGATCAGGAGCAGCAGGACCCTCTGGAATACCTTCAATCTGACGAGGAAGATGATGAGAAGAGCGGTGCCCAGCGAAGGCTGCAGGAGCAGCGGGAGCGCCTGCATGGAGCCCTCGCTCTCATAGAGCTTGCAAACCTGACGGGGGCGCCACTGCGCCAGTAGCCTGCACACTTGACTTTTCCACTGTACAAAAGTACCGCCCAGAGTACCAAATGTAGATCCCTGGGCATAAGCTAAGCACCTTATTTGCTTATCATAGGCTGCTATTCTGTAGAAATTCATGAAGAATGTTATTGCCCCGGAATATGGGGTGAGAGAGAATTGCACTTTTTAAAATATGGTAATGGGTTGTTGTAAAGTTTAAAATATTTTGTAAATATGGGACCTGTAGAACAGGGTAGGAAACTACATATTGTGGGAAGCTAGATTTTGCAAGTTTAATGCATTCATTGGAAGCAGTTCTCACAGGAAGCACTTTTTGAATAAGACACTTTTATTGAAAAACAGAATGGAACATGTAGCCAAAGAAGGTTAAGATAGGTTATTTATAAGATCATTTTTAACAATGTATATTAGTACATTTAACAATACTGTAAACACTGAAGTAAGCAAAAAAATGTAAGGTGTATGTGAGATGTATATTTTTAAATTGCAAAATAGTGTGACTAACAATACTAGAGAAGTGGAGAACTGACTATTTTGGAAGATATCCCAAGTTAAGGACTTTGGAGGAAAAATAGATATCTGAGGATCTTGGTAGGATGCATAATGGTTCAGAATTTTCAAAATTGGAGTAAAATCAGTCTTATTCTATCTTTATGAGGCTTTATATATACTATGATGTTTAGGTTTGAAAAGCACTTGTCATCTCTTGTTAACTAGGGAACTTTTGCACATTTCATATTTCTCATTTGCTGAAATTGAGTGGTTAATCTTGCAAAGTCTAGGTAAACTTGGTAATTGCTTTCTTTCTTTTTTAAAAAATATGAGCCCTGTAATGAGATTTGGCACTTGGATTGTTATTAATAAAATGGACATCTACAGGGTTGTTTTGTAGTGACCTGTTTTAAATCTTTTGTTAACAAACACTAAATTTTAATTGTACTGCTTGTTTAGAATTACTAGCAAATGAAAGCCTCCTATTTATATTTTCAGTGCATAAAGCTACCTTGCTTTTCAGAATAACATGCCAAGCTATTTTGTGCTCACTAAATTTAGCTATCAGTTAAACACTGCAGAAAGTATTAGCTACTCAAATAAGTAGGTTTCTGGAATAGTTTTAATTAACTGCACGTGTGTTAATTTGTGTGGTGGTTTTAAACCATTTTTTACAAATAGATGAAGTTTTTAAACACCACTTTATGTACTGAAGCATGAACATAAAAATCAAGAGCTAAGCAGTTCACTTCCTTTATGTGGGTATAAATATCCATCATTTTAGCTTTTGTTTAAGCAGGAACTAAATAATATACATAACATGGTAATTTTTTATGGATTGCTTAATTGGAGTAAACCTCAGAATAATAGAGGGAAACATGGGCTCTTCAGCGCCTTTTTTTTCTTTTTTGAAGTAGTAGCCTACATAGGTAGTTTAAACATTATCTAAAATGTAGGTTTCTTTCTTCCCAAACCCCAATGAGTTACAGTCACACAGTTTCACGTATGTAGCAATGGGGAAGGGGAGGCATGTAAAATGTCTTGAAAAGGAGTGAAAGTTTGAAAGATGATAGTAACAAATAATGTGCATGATGAGGACATACTTTACAAATGTAATCCTCAGTACAGTGAATTACAAATCTTGAAAGATGTTTTTGTAATAAGAAAATTTATATTTGTAATGGTCTAAGAGTTTTGTTTGTAATCTGATATATAGAATTTTAACTTGGAGCACTTATAAGCACAGTGAGAGACTATAGCATTGAATTTTCTTGGTTTAGGTTTCAACATTTTCTCTAGATTTTCCCTCTCAAGTATGACTTAAATGAACTATAAGAAGCAACACTTATTAGTCTTAGGAAATTAAACATTTAATGAAATTACATAAAGAAGGAAAGGCAGTAAGAATTTAAAAAATACAAATACTTGTCAATTAAAAATAATAAAATTTAAGACCTTCAAAGGTATGGTTTTAATTTCTCTGGTCAGCTTTTGTCAACTTTAATAGTTATATTCATAGACATTTTTTACTTGTATAATTGAAAATTTTAAGAAATTATTACAACTATTTACTATAGAAATATTTAAAATGTTCTTTTTGATATAAGCTATGTACTTGGACAAAATACATTGGCATTTAAAATTTAAGGTGCGTGAAGACTGCTTTTTGTTTTTAAAATGTGGTTTACATTCAGATTTTGAAGTGTTTTATGCTTCATATGGCTAAGTTGTAGTTTGGCAGAGTTAACAGCATAAAAATAAATATGCTGCAATTTTAAAAGATGCTTTGAATAAAATTTTATTTTAATTTACAGTTTAAAGTACATGTTCCTTATTGAACCATTTATCATTTGTTTTCCTATCAAAAATATAACAATGATATAAAAATTAAAAAGATTTAGAGAGAAGTGTCTCCTATGGTCCTCCATCATTATTATTTTGATACATTTTATATTTCATTTCAGTTATATATACATATTTTTTAATCCTCCAGAATTTTTTTTATTGATTTTAGAGACAGAGAGTGAGAGAGAGAAACATCGATCAGTTGCCTCTTTTATGCTCCCAGACTTGTGATCGAACTGCAACCTTTTTGGTGTAGAGACCACGATCCAACCAACTGATCCACCTGGCCAGGGCCCAGTCGTCTTTTAAGCATAATTGGAACCATTATGAATTGCTTTGTCTTACTTTAAAATAATGGCCTTTTATATCATAGATATTCATTTAACTTTCTCATCTGGTTCATTATTACAGTGTTAAAAATACACTCGTGTAGGTAAGTATTGCAAACCTATCGTATTAGGATAATCAGGAATGGGATTTAATTTTACTTATATTCAGGATATATGGGATCTGGGGTCACCTCCTCAAGAATCCACCCAGAGCCTGTTTACTTTTTATCTGTACAATTTTTAATTCATTTTTTTAAGTATATATTGAGTCTTGTACTTGAAATGACAAGGTTCAGCCAGGGGCTTTGCGAAAGAATTTCACAAGCAACTCTTTAGTTGTGAGTTGTGATTTTGACAGTGGTTTAAGGTCTTGGAGTGTGGGTGCATAGATGCACACACCTAGATGCAAATTAAATGCAAAGTGATTAAGGATGTCAACTCAAAGTGACTTTACTGTTTGGCAATCAAAACTTGGAGACTCACTGGGAACGATCTTTTTCAGGACATTAATATAATTTCAAGTTCAGGTTTTTTGATTCAACTTGCCTATGAATTTATTTTCTGTTTTAAAAAGGTCTTACATGTGTTTTCTTTCTTGCAACGTGGACTCTTCCTTTCTGTGTTTTTTAGTGCTAGTTACTTCCCAAGAGTTATGCTTTAGTTCTTATCGGTGTTGAAAATGTTGGTTGTTCAGTGCCTACAATAGAAAATTGTATGGCCTGGATATAATTAGCACAAAGCTAAGATTTCAGGTTTTTAAAGTTAATTATTTAAAATGAAAATATGGGACATTTGAAAAATTGCTAGAGCGTCGGACTGGTCAGAGTAGGCAGTTCTGGGACAATCTTCGGTTAATGCCAGTAACAGACACTTGCTTAGTTCTATACCACTGGACAGGAAGTGGACCCTTAGGTAAGGAGAGAACTTTCCAGAAAGCACCCAGAGGCAAGGGAAGCCTTGAGACTTTGTACCTACCGTACCCAGCCATTTCACTCCTAGATACTTATGTAACAGAAATGAAAACATGCACACGAATGTTTATGGAAGCATTTTTTATATTAGCCCTAAACTGGACACAACATGCCCTTCAACCGGTGAAAATGAATAAATAAATTGTACTATTCAACAATGGAAAAAACAAAACGGGCGAGTGGCAAAAATACAAAGGAAGTGCAAAAAGCCGGAGTCCTGACTTGGGAGTGTGGCTCAGTTGGGCATTGACCTGTAGAGGCAAAGGTCGCAGGTTCCTCCCAATTGGTCCTTGACCTGCAGAGAGAAAGGTCGCTGGTTCCTCTGAGCGCGGTGCGTGTGAGAGGCAATCGCGGATCAATGTTTCTCACATCCATGTTTCCCTCTCTTCCTCTAAAAAAAAAAAGCCCTAGGAGAGAACATACTCATGAATTTCCAGAAAAGGCAAATCTAACCTATAGCAATAGAATCAGAATAACTCCTGATAAACTTCGGTGGGGCAAAAAGGGCACTTTTGGGGGTGATGGAAATGTTTTAATTTGGGTGGTTGCATAGGTATATGTGTCAAAACCACTACACTGGACTCATGAAATCTGCATTTCATTCTATGTAAATTATACGTTTAAAAAAGTAGAGAAAAAGCAAAATCAACCCTAAAACTGAAGCATTGCTCCCCAAGAGCAGTCCGGAAGGAGGTAGGGCATTTGAACTCTTCCAAACCCATTTTTGATCTCCTTTTAAACTGCGGGAGGCCAAAATACCGTGCTCACACGCCTGGTATTTCTGAGGACGAACTCCGCTGCCGTGGCTCCGCCCCTGCCGGCAGCTTTGGGGAGTCCGCAGGGCCTTGTGGACGGTGGGGTTCGCACTGGAGCCCTTCCTGGTTGGGCTGCGCCCAGTCAGACGACGGAACTGAACTGGGGCGAGGCGGACCTGAGCGCGGCAGCGGCGGGCGTCTAACAGGGTGCCGGTGGCCTGCGGGCCATGACTCGCCAGGCAGACAGCGCGGGCGCAGACCCCACCTCCAGCCGGCTACCCTCCGGGGTGGCCCAGCTGCTGTCGGCGCTCTTCTACGGGACCTGCTCCTTCCTCATCGTGCTGGTCAACAAGGCGCTGCTGACAACCTACGGGTCAGGCGGGCGCCTGGGGTCCCGGTGGGGTCGCGGGGGGCGGGGCGGGGCTCAGCTGCTCGGAGGCGACCTGACGCAACACCTTTCCGGCACTTCGGCCACACCCGGAGCCTCCCCGGCCTGCCCACCGGGACTGGCAGGACTCTTGAGGTCCCTGCGTGGGGGCACAGGGCGGGGGGGGGGGGTGTGGAACGCCGCGGGGGATGCCCTGCCCTCAGTGCACTAAGGCCGGGTCGGCAGGTGGGTGGGACGCAGAGCGCCAAAGTGGGTGGCTGTGTGCTCCGTACCTTGAGCTCCTTTCGCAAGGTCGGGAGCTTCGCAACGTTGTAAACACCCAACCACAACCCAACAAAAATCATTCTACCCGCAGTGACCGCGGACACACCTCAACACTACTTACTCCGCAGGACTCTCAGTACTTTCGAATGCACCCATGAGCTGAAACAAGTGAACATTCCTTTATGTGAAGCTAGATGTTCAGTAATCAGATGAGTCCTCAGGGATAAGTTTATTTGTATTGTGTAATTATTCATTCTTAAATTACCAGCACGTTTATAGAGACTGGGGAAAGCAATGGGATGTTCCCATGAATGTAGTTTTTTGGATGACTGTACAGTAAACCAGCAAATTTATGGTTCCTTGAACTTATTTGTAAGGACTAAAGAAATGTGTTTAATTGTATTATCACAGTAGCAGTATTGAAAGAATTGTGAATTTAGACCCAGCGTCACCATTTAATAGCTGTGCCTCTTGGGCCAGTCCCATGGTCAGCAGTTTTCTCAGATGTAAAGCTGGGTATTTACAGGCCTGTTAATTGCCCCCCAGAGCTTTGCAGGAGCTGTCATAAGTGAGGGCTCTTTGTAAGCTATACTTGCTACAAGATTTTAGCATTTTATGAAGAACACAAAGAGATGTCAGAGTATCTTCATTTGGCCTTCTTATTTGATACTTGAGAAAGTGGAGACCCACAGGAGTTTGACTGGTTACTCTGACAACATACTCACTATGTGTCAAACCCATGGCAGGTACTTTGTGAACTGTTGTTCACAAAGCCTGTGCCCTAGAGATCCCTGGTCAATGGTGGGGACAGAAAATAAACAAATGGGTTCATGAATAAGTGAGGTGATTTCAGGTATGAAATGAGAGTGCCTGGAATGGACTGGTTGGTGCTACAGCATTCCCAGCAGAAGGGAAGGTGTGGAAGGGGGCATGAGCTGGGCCAGCTGGAGGAACAGAGAGGGCACCATGGCTGGAACTGAGTGAGCAAGTGAGAGAAGGTAGGAGAGATTCAGGGAGGTCAGCAGGGAAGGCTGAATCAGATCCTTCACTGAGTAACACTTCTTCAGTATTAGAACCTATCATGTGCCCCGCACTCTCGTAGGCACTGGGATACAGAAGTGAATAAAGCAGATCAAAACCACAAGTGTCATGAGCATCCATTTATCCTTCTGAAGCTTACATGGAGCTTTCTAGTGAATTAAGAAATGAACTGCTAGAATTTATATTATGGCAGATGCAGCTGTGCAGTCAAGAGAAAAAAATAGGCAGGAAAGGGAGTAAGGTAGGGAATATGGGCATGGGAAAGAATTTTCATCTTAGTGTGGTCAGTGTCACCGTGGAGGTGACATTTGAGCTGAACTATGAATGAGGTGAGGGAGATGGGGGAAGAACATTCCAGGATGGAAGAGTGAGTAGCCTGGATGGGAATGGTACTAGGTAAATCCCAGGTAATGGACTGGTAGATTGTGTAGGGTCTTTGTGGCCACCAGAAGGAGCAGAGGAATACCATTGTTGATGAGAGAGACCTGGTTCTTCTTGCTGATGCATGAAAAGAATTACAGATCAGCAAATCAATTAGCATGTAATCAGTTTATTAGTGATCTGTTCCCATGGAAGAGAATGGGACTAGGTAGAGTAGGGGGTGAAAGGCAAAGTTTCAGGGCAAAGCAGGGCAGCAAAAGTAAGAGCTGCTGAAGACCAGGGTGGCAAGCCCCCAGGTCACCTGAGGCCGGGGGGGCCAGAGGCCTGAGAGCCAAGAGCACCAAAAGTACTAAGAGCACAGAGGGGGGTGGGGTGGGGAACTGAGAGAACTTTGTTCTGAGGACTTACATAGTTGCTGGGATAGGAGAAAAGTTACATATTGACTAATGGGTAAATGTGGTGCCTGCTTTCCTGGGGGAATGTGACTATCCAAACTTAGGTATTTGTGGGGGTCTATTAGCCCAAATCCTTATCTTGCTCCAGACTCCATTTGTTCATCTTGCTGTAAAACAAATACATGCCAGGAGGCATTTAATTAAAATTGGGGCACTTTCTAAAGTTATTTATGGGCTCTTTCTGTGAGCATCAGGGACTCCCTCATGAAACAGATAGTGACCAAAGGTAGACAGTTAACCAAAATTGTTTATGGGCTCCTTCTTAGGGCACTGGGGACTCTCTCCCGCATTCCAGGCCTTGGGATAAAAGCACAGCTTCAAGGCCTCCTTTCCCAGATAGTGGAAAGCTACAAAGAATTTCAAGGACTCCCCTTCTTTCTTGCTAACATAGCGTTTCTTGTGATGTTGGAACACCTGGCAATATTATCAGACCAGGCTCAGGACTGCTGAGTTAGTGAGACATGTCTCCTTCCTTCTCTCTCCCTCTGTTTACTATTTATTTGACCTTAGTGGTAAAATGTGTTGCATAGCAACCAGGATGCTAGACACTGGTCAGTAACAGCGGTGCAGTCTCAGAGTTCTTCCTGTGCTGTCTCCTGCCTTGTCATGATCTAAATCACTCTGGCTGCTGTGTTGAGAGCAGATATTGGGGGACCAGGGTGGAAGCAGGGAGACCATCAAACCAAACAATTCATTTTAATTTTAATCTAAGTGCAGTAGGAAATTCCTTGGAAGGTTTTACAGTGGGAATGACATGCCATAATTTGTGCAATTAAAAAGACTTCTTTGGCTGGTAGGTGGGTAGAGAAGTGATGATTGGAAGCAGGGAGAAGAGCTAAGAAGCAATTGCGGTATTCTAGATTCTAAGAGATAGCTCTGATTGGGGTGGGGATAGCAGCGGATATAGAGGGAAGCAATAGATTTAGGATTTTTTGTGGTGGTTCTATGGCTGTTGACATTTTTATAAGGTCTCTACCAGTGTGTTGCAGCTTGATTGCTGGTGTCCATGGGAAACGCAAACCCTACTTTAAAGAAATGAGAATGATCCTATGCCTAAACCTGGATCATTTAACACATACAATGGAAACTAATGAAAGAAAAAGAAAACTTGAACACCTACGATAAAAAATAAGAGAATGCTATTAATAGGCTTGTTTGGGAGTGGTTGGAAGGTGTGTCAAAAGTTTGCTCAGCCCCCACATTTTGAACTTGAGTGAGCAGGTGTGCTCTTTGGCCATGGTAGTTAGTGCTTCCAAGACACATGTTTCCTTGTTGGAATCAGGGAGCAGTAAACATTGGTTAGTGCTTTGAAAAAGGGTAGTGTTGTGGGAGGACTCCGCCCACAGGGTCCCCCTGGGCCACCACAGATGAGAATAAGTCTACCAAGACATGATCTGCTTGGGGAAGAAGGGTGGACAATCTCTCAAAGGAGAAGGGCCAAGAGCCTTTTCCTCAATGGCCTTTTATTGGATTCATTTGCACAGGAATATAGATAAAGCTCATTAATCATTGTCAGGAAGTAATGATCAAACAGTAGATAACAAAGAACTCTGAGGTCCTATTTTGAGTCAGGGTCAGATAGTTAAAGAACTATAAAACTTTGAGGAACAAACTTACTTCTTGCTTGGACCCTTATTATTTAATTGAGAGCATTCTAAACAAAGCAGGTTTCACAGGATTTTACATATTCTTTCTTAGGCCCAGGGAGCCCTCCCTTTCCAGCACAGGGCGGCACCACCCTGTCGTTGTTTCAGGCTTAGGTGGAGCAGGAGAAGTAAGGCAGCCAAGAGATTAGGAGATTTCTCGCAGACAGAATGAGGACTCAGGCTTTGTCAAAGCTGAGGGGCAAGGGTCCATCACCCCCTTTTGCTGTAGCCCCCCAAAGTCCTTCCTTGGGGGCCTCCCATGTGGTTGTGCCTGTCTTAGGTTGTTCCCCCCTTGGGGAATCTTCCCCATCATTAGCTAATCAACCAAGCATTGGGGGCCAGTTATGGATGAAATAAAAGGAGTAGAAGCGGCGCTCCTGCCAGGGAGATAAGCTTTTGTCTCCTTAGTGGCTTACGGTCCACGGTTGCTCCCTCAGCCTTAGCCTTGGCAGAGGTTACAGCTTCTGAAACCAGGCAGGGCAGCTCCCAACATAGTGTCCAACCAAGAAGATTATATGAGACATTCCTTGCTGTAGCCTTTCCATCTTTCAAATTTTGAGATCCATGATTAAAGGAGAAAATCAAGTTTTTGTCTTAGCAAAACAAAGCCCTTATAACCCTTATTAGTAAATGGTTCACATTTCTGTAATGTAATATGTCATACAATTGGAGAACCCCGTTCAAATAACATTGTTCATTTTCTCTTCTCAAAATGCTTTAGGAGCAATTTTGAAGGAAGGAGGGTTGGTGTGATTTGGTTACAACAATAAACCATAGAAATCTGATTCGAGCATTACCTGTTTGAGGATAATGTTGTGTTGCAGGTTGGAAGAAGGACCTTAATAATCACCTCATTCATGGGGTCATGGGAATGTAACTCAATAGGTGTTTTTTCTTGTCAATTTTGAGCAGATTGTTTGTGATTGGGGTACAAGACTGATGGGTGGTCTTAGTTACTTGTGCTAGTGATTTTATTTGTTTTTAGTTCAACATGATGCTCTGTTTTCCTGGTTGGACAGAGAGGTGACCGAAGTACTTGAACTGTCAGATGTCCTGGGGGGAGAGGGAAAAGCAAGGTATTCAGATTCATGATGGTTATGTACGTAGTCAGTTGCTGTTTGGTTGCCATTTTAATGCTATTCTGCAAGAATTTACAAAGGATGCTTAAAAGATATAGAACTTAATTATATTCAGTTCACAAGTATTTGCTGTATGCCTACTTCTTTCTGCATTCCAGAGTTTTGGGATCATTTAACAGTGGTTTCCAAATCTGCCTGGGTCATGTGAATCCCTTGGAAAGGTTTTTATAAAAGTTATTGAATCGAAATCTGGAAATCTACATTAAAAAAATGAAGCCAATTCTTAATTTCTCAAAACTTTGATGAAAATGTGCTATAGCAGGGTGCAGCCAGGGGGCCCCCCAAAGAGGGATTTGTAATGGGGTCCGGCACCCAGGATATCCAGAAAATATTAAAAATATGGGGTGTTCTTACCCCCACAAGTCTGAACCAAGGGATGGGACACATGGAGCAGGGCCATCGAGAACTGTTTTGCATAGCAACAGCTTTGCAGCTAACCTCTGGCATGGTGATTTAACATATCTATAACTTTTCATGGATATGTTAAATAGCTGTGGCCGTGCTTTGAGCCAGGGAGATGGGAGTGACTTCCACATGGGAGGTAACTGGGAGGCAGCTCCTTGTGATTAAAGCACCTGTGTGAGAGCTTGGAGTAAGGTTGGGACCACGCTGCTTTGGTGAAAAAGAGAGGGGACCATGGGGTTTGGGGCTTCCTTTGCTACGCAGCTTAGGAAGCTGGTAAGCAAGATGTAGCAGCAATGCAGAACTCTTAGCAGTTTGGAAGAATGCAGGAGAGATGCTGTGGGAAGGAAAGGGGTAAAAGGACTCTTGCTGGTGGGACAGGAGAGGCTGCCATGCGGGTTTTACATTGAAAACGAGATCCTGGCAATATAGCTGATGGTGCTGGGAACCGTGGGGGGCCTGCCAGCTGAACACGGATTACCGGGAAGAACCGGGGGCTACCCGAGCCATGGACTTTTATTTCTTTTCCTGAGATATGGTAACCCTGACTGGGCAAAGCGGGGAAAGACTGTGTGTGTGTTTGTAGATGTTTTAAGGGACTTTGGGATCTTAATGAAGACATTAAGTCATTACTCTAAGTGTGTGTAACATTTGAATAAATGATTCCTTTCCTTGTCGCCAATCTCTGGCACTGAGAGATGTAATTCTCTGGTGGTGGGCAAGGCGAACCTAGTACAGGAGGGTCCCAGAAGAAGGGTGGGTTCACTCGGTAACATTGTGTGACCCCCTTCTCCGGTGGAAAATCATGGGAGATCACGTGTGCAGTAGCTTTAAAGTAATACAACTATTTGTACATGTGTAGTAAAAGCCCACCAAAACTAGCCAAGAACATCTGCCCTATAAGAATAAAGTCCCTCCAGCCCATGAGGTCAATCTCTGGAGTTGGCCTGCTCCCATGTTCTCTGCTATAAACTCTGTGTGTTTGGTTCAATTCTTTGTCTTGATCACCAAGAACCTGGTTACCTGTGTCCACCTGTGACAGTGCCTCTCCAGAAGATGCTGCTCCTTTCTGCACCCAAGGCGGAGCTGGATTCTGATCTCACCCTGGGTGTGGCCAGGAGCCAGGGTAGCAGGCAGGGTCTGGTGGCTTCTACTGCGCATGCTCCTTGCAAACTCTGTCCTCACAGTGCCTATTTGTAGTTCTTTGTGATGGCTCCAAGGCTCCTGCCACTCATTTAGTGAAGAGACCTTGTTACAGAACAAACAAGGTTGGGGGACCTGGGACGACATACTCTTACTGAAAGAGACCCAGGTTTGTCATGTCCGCCGCCTTAAAGGAAAGATGCCAGAGATTCGTGAAAAGGAAAGGAAATGTTTATTTAGTGCTGTACAGACTTAAAGTAGTGACCTAATGTCTTTATCAAAACCCCAAAGTCCCTTAAAACACCCACAAACATATACAGTCCGTCCATCCCCTTTGCCCAGTCTGGGGTACTGTATCTTAGGAAAGGAAATAGAAGTCCAGGCTCAGGCAGTGTCTGGTTATGTTACAGAACAAAACAAGGGGGGCCCAGGACGATGATACTATTACTGAAAGAGACTCAGGTCCGTCTTGTCCGCCGCCTTAAAGGAAAGATATCTGTTAATGCCAGAGATTCGTGAAAAGGAAACGTTTATTTAGTGTTATACAAACTTAAGGTAGTGACCTAATGTCTTTATCAAAATCTTAAAGTCCCTTAAAACACCCACAAACACACTCAGTCCTTCCTTCCCCCTTGCCCAGTCTGGGGTACCGTATCTCAGGAAAGGAAATAGAAGTCCAGTCTCAGCAATGTCTGGTTATTCTCAGTAATCCGTGCTCGGCTGGTAGGCCTCTCTCGGTTCTCGGCACCATCAGCTGTGTCGCTGGAATCTCTGCTAAAGCCGGGTGATGGTTCCCCCTACTACTGCTGTGGGGGTCCCCACTCTGGCAAAGGTGCGTGGTCCTCTCTCCCCCAGGACCACGGGAGTCCTCACTCAGCCAAAAGCTGCATGGTTCTCTTACAGGGCTGCGGGAGCCCCTACTCTGCCAAAAGCTGCATGGTTCTCCCTTTTATGGCTGCTGCGGCAGGACTTTTAAATCCTCGCGCCAATCTTCCTCTGCAGCCCCACTTCCGACTCCTCCCACACTCAGCCACACCTGCCCTCAATTTGCTGTCCTTTCCAGCTTTTCTGGTCGCCATCGTGGGTCTGGGCAGGTGTGGCCCCATGTCATGGAGCCAATCATCTCCAAGCTCTCACGCAGGCGCTGTAACTCGGGGGACCTGCCCCCCCCAGTTACATCTTGGTGGGGAAGTTACTTCCATTCCCCTGGCTTAGAGCTTGGCCACAGCTATTTAACATATTTATGTAGCCAGTCAAAGGTTATAGATATGTTAAATGACCACAACCCAGAGGTTAGCTGCAGAGCTGTTGCTATGCAAAACAGCTCTCAATGGGCCTGCTCCATTTGTCCCTTCCCCCCACCCACACCTGGTAGGGGGTGGTGAGGACATCCTAGTATTTTCTGAACACCTTGAGTTCTGGACCCCATCTTAAATGTCCATTTGCGGTGCCCCCTCTTAGCTGCACCCTGTAACAAACTGATCTTCTCAACTGGGACTGGCGTCAGCCATCAGAGCTTCAGCATATCCGTGCTGAATCACCGGAGCTGATCTCATCCCACTTGCTGTGGTCACTCCCGCCTCCGCCGGGATGGCTGCCACCTCAGGCTCTGGGTGGCCCTTCAGTCCGGGTTCGGCCCTCCCACAGAGAGCAGCACCGGCAGCCACGTGCCCCGTTCTGGCTGCCACCTTGGCTGTCACTCGTCCAGCACAGCCTCCTTCTTTCAATTGCCTGGGTCCTTCAGTGCTTGAGCAGCTTTGACTGTCCTGTCAGAGAAACCATTCTGGGCTGGCAGGTTTGACTTTAAATTATTGATCACAAACCTCACACAGCTCTCCTTGCCCCAGAAATTACTTTCAGACTTTGCCATTTGACGTGAAACCGCCCACACCCCCATCCTCCACCCTCCTTCAGTGGTACTTCATTGAGAAAATATGAGAAAACAGAAACCATCACAGGAGGCCCGTCCCTGTCGTTCCTGCTGACATGGAAGGAGCATTTTGTTGTCCTGTGGAAGGGGCCACCTCCCCACTTCTAGGCTGCCTGCATTTGAAGACTTAATTAAGGTGGAGATTGCAAGTAGCATGTATGTAGGAAATTACTTCTAACTGATTTGAATGGAGGAAAGAGAAAGTTCAACAAAAAGAATTGTTGACTTTCAGATATATATATTTCTTCACTGGTAGTGAAGAGTTAATATTTCTTAAAAGATCCTGTTAAGATTAAGAGGTCATGAAAAACATTCGGTTGAAGTCATTATGTTTATTTTATGAACACATTTCAATTTTGAATAGTATGTGTGACCTCTGTGCTGTGAAAGATGATGACTCTTGCATACTTCTACCCCTTTCCCCTCCCCCTATAACTTCTTTTATAATTTAGCATCCTGTTCTGTAATTATAATCCCACAGTTGTCTCCATTCCAGAATTTATTGTTTTGATTTGACTCCTATTGGTGGATTCCATTGTCGGGTAGTTTTTTTCATGAAGAGTTCATGGCTGTTGTATTAATTATGTTGAGCATTCTTAACAGATTTTTCTGTAATAAGTGTGCTTTTAGATCTGAAAATTCAGCTTATTTTCTTCATATCATGGAAATGAATCTCTTTTATCTTTAAATCATTTTCTCTTTTTACTGAGTTCTTCATACCTGACTCAACAATTAGCCCTGCATTGGGCATTTGTCTTCCACATCTGTTTATTTTTGAATAGATACTTCAAAGTCTTTTTCTTCTGCATTTACCCTACTTCCGGGGTTGGTAATTCAATTTTCAGCAGTAGCCATTTAGTTTTGTGTTGTTTCTAAGTTACTCATGTGGCAGATAGGTTGTTTTGGTCCCCAGTTTGTTTCCATAGATCTATCTGTATACACCCTCTCCATCTGACTGTTTTATCCTCTCAATTTTGAACACTTGTTTTATTGACCTCATCTTCCTACTAAGGTGTTCTGTAACCAGAAGCAATTATGAAGAATTCCTTCTCTGCACGTATTATATTTTCTTTTAGGCGGGGCTCTTTGTCTACCTTCTGTAAGTTTTTTGTTGTTGTTGTACTGTTTGTTTATATTGTCTTATTATTTTGTTTGATGTCCCAAATTGTATTCTCTGGGAAGGAGACTCTGAGATTTGGGGAAGTATCTGAGGAGCATTCTTGGGATTCATTTCTTTAGTGGTGGGGTGGGAAGCAGGGTTAGGCAGAGGGAGAGATTGGGCTGTATTGTGCTCACAACAAAGCCTGATCCCAGAGTCTCTTGACAGGCTTGTTCTGAGTTGGGGTGAGAGGCCCTAGCCTTTCTACCCTAGCAGAGACCAGGATTTGGAAAGCAAGTTGCTCTCAGAGAGGGAGTATGCTATTGGCAAGGCAGCTTTCTTCAGCTGAGGATGCTCTTGGGCACCTGGGGAATGAGTGCTTCAGTCCAGAAGTGGGTATCTGGGTGGCACAACCCAGCATCAATCCACTAGAGTTCATTTTATTCTCACAGTGTCCACATGTTTATTCTGTTTTCTCTGTTAAGATAGGCTGATTTTTCATTTTTTCTTGCCTGTCTGAAATAGGTGTCCATAGGACAGGCAGATCAAGGGGTTTTTTAAAGCCCCCCCCCCTTTTTAGTAGCTTTGAGAGAATGACTGGGAGCCAGTGGAAGGTTGAGCAATGAGTGAGCCCAGTGAGGTGTTGAGCTACACACCTACTTAAGGATGGTATGAGACAGGGGTCAGGATTTAGCCAGATTACCCAGTGCCATTTGTGGAAATGGCATCTCTTTCCCCATTGCTCTGCACTGTTACTTTTGTCACAAATCAGGTATCTGTATATATGTGTATCTGTCCCCATCTCTGGTCTCTTCCATTGCCCTATTGTTCAAATACCACACTACCTCATTTATTGTAAGTTTACAATGATGTTGACATCCAGTAGAGTAATTTCTCTGGCTTCATTGCTCTTAAAGATTATCACGGGTAATGGTAGGAGAGTATTCTGCGTGGCGTGGGCCCAGCTCCCACTCGGAGATGCACAGGACCCACGTCCATGGATAGGTTCTTCTGTGGGGAATCAGGCCTGCAATGTGCCTAGGCCACTTTGAGTCTTGCTCTTGCTAAAAAACTCCCTCACCCTGAATTGAGGACATTTACTGCAAAGTAACTTCGTAAAATCCATGCTAAGCTTTCCTAGGATGAGTGTAACCAGTTCAACCACTTTTGCCTTTTCATTTGCAAATATCCCTCTTCTGTGATGTGATTAGCTGTATCGGTTCCTTTGTTTTCTGTAAAAGGTAACCACCTAAAGTGAACCTGTGCATAGTAAATGAGGACCATCATGTAATGTGGGGAGAAACCCAGTAAAGGCCTGTCATGGCAGAGGCTGTGGCTTTTGCTCCCCTTGAGAAAAAAGCCTTGCTGTCCCTTTTCCTCCACTGGATTCAGTAGTTCATGCGAATGTCTCATTTCACCTATAATGACGTGGACACTGTGGGCTGGTGTCTGCACCAGGTAATTTTTGTTCTTTGCCTTCTATTCAGTTTCAGGATCAGCTTGTCAGTTTCCACAAAACACCTGCTGATGTTTTTACAGAGATTGCATTGATTTTATTGCTCCATTTGAGTATAATGGACAATATTGGGTTTCCAATCCATAAACTTTATTTAAGGCTTCTTTAATTTTTTAAATATTGACTTACAGTTTTCTTTGTAGATGTGTTTCGTGGAAATCTCTCTCTCTTTTTTTAAGATTTTATTTATTTATTTTTAGAGAGGGAAGGGAGGGGGAGAGAGAGAGAGAGAGAGAGAGAGAGAGAGAGAGAGAGAGAGAGAAACATCAATGTGCAGTTGCTGGGGGACATGGCCTGCAACCTAGGTATGTGCCCTGACTGGGAATTGAACCTGAGATGCCTGGTTCGCAGCCCATGCTCAATCCACTGAGCTACACCCGCCAGGGCTCTTGGAAATCTCTTACTGGATTTGCACCTGGTTATAGTATTAAAAACAAAATGAAACAAACACTAAATGAATCACCATGTAGCCATCACCCAGTTTCAACCACTTTGTTACATTTATATCCCTCTGTTATTTAATCCCACCATATTCCCCCAAATTATTTTGAAGCAAATTGAAAATATATCACTATAGGCATTTCACTATGTAATGCTAAAAGATAAGAAGGACTCTTTAGTATTTTAAAAAATAAACATGACCCAGCCGTGGCTGGTGTGGTTCAGTGGATTTAACACTGGCCTGTGAACCAAAGGGTTGTGGGTTTGATTTCCAGTCAGGGGACATGCCTAGGTTTTGGGCCAGGTCCCCAGTAGGGGGCTCGTGAGAGGTAACCACACATTGATGTTTCTCTTTCTTTCTCCCTCCAGTCCCCTCTCTCTGAAAATAAATAAATAAATAAAATCTTTAAAAAAATAAACATGACCCAGAGTGACAAGGTGATGGCTCCTGAGCACAGCCCTGAAGCTGTGGGACCTAACATTGTCCCATTCCCCCCACTATGGATGGCTGAGAGCAACTCAGACACCAGGACAGTGCTGCAAAAGAAGGAACCCTGGCCGCGCAGGCTCAGTCCAAGCAGACCATCTTAGCAGCTCACACATGAGATGTGGAGAATTCCAAGAAGTGGGCTGCTGGCCAGAACAAGCAGCATTCATATTACAGAACAGACTGGAGGGAGGTGGCAATTATTGGCCCACCCAGGGATGCCAAAAACTATTACAGAGCAGAGGGGCCAGGGGGCGTACACTGATATACTATTACTGAAAGGAACCTCCCAGGTTCATTATGTCTGCCACCTTATAGGAAAGACATCTCTCAATGCCAGAGATTTGTGAAAAGGAAAGGAAATGTTTATTTAGAGCTATACAGACTTAAAGTAGTGACCTAATGTCAGCATTAAAGTAGCAAAGTCCTTTAGGATACCCACAGACGCCCACAGGCTTCCTTCTCCCCCTGCCCTAATTCGGGGTACTGTAACTCAGGAAAAGAAGCAAACGTCCATGTTTCAGGCTGCCGACATCATCAGCTGTGTCACTGTCCAGGCAGGATCTCTAATTAATCCAAAGCTATGTGGCACCTTCTCATGGCCTATTGGCAAGAGTTCTTTCATCCTTCTTCCAGGCAAAGTCTCTCCTGCTTCCCAGGCCATGCGGTCAAAGGGAGCAACCCAAAGCCACATGGACCATGTGGTCCTCTTTTACCAGAGCTGCAGGGGTCTGCACTCTGGCGAAACCATGTGGATGTCTCTGCAAAGCTGTGGAAAGGAGGGTCGCCACTCTGGCCAAAGCTGAGTGGTGGTTCTCTGCTAAAGCCACATGGTGGTTCCCCCTACGAAAGCTGCGGGGGTCTCCACTGTGGTGAAACTGAATGGCTCTCCCTTTAATTGTAACCAGAAAAGACACCAGCATTCGGACTGCCTGTCACTACCAAATCCAATAAGCAATGACAGTGATTGAATCTTTTATAGGTGCTTTATTCAGATGGCCGGCAATCTGAGAGGATGGCGGGTTCATACCCTAACAGCCCATCTTCCCCTCTCCTCCTTGGCCAGATCTTTTATAAGAGGGTTGGGGGAGGAAAAACAGGAGTCAGTGAGAGCCTTTGAAGTTCACAGCTGCAACATTCCTGTCCTGGGCAGTTAGCTGTCTCCAAGTGGGAGGGGTAGTTGCCTGCTTCTTCCCCATACGGGTGTCTCCAGGCGGTAATCTCTAGCCAGTGCCCCAGGAGGTCAGCTGCTTTTTCTCAGGTGCCAGATGGGCCTTGTCTGTAGTTTCTGAAACAAGAGTTTAACATACACATTACTTGCTAGATTTATGGCTATTTACCTTAAGCTAAAATTTTCTAAGTCTTAAGCCCCCTATCATAATGGCTGCTGTGTCTGGGTTTAAATCCCTGTGCCAGTCCTCTGCAGCCACATTTCTGACTCCTCCCACACTTGCCAGCTACACTTTCCAGCACTCTCATATCCTTCCAGCTTTATTGGGCTGACATAGTGGGTCTGGGCAAGTGTGGCCCCAAGGCATGAAGCCAATCTTCTCCAAGCTTTCACGCAGGCGCTGTAACTTGGGGGACCTGCCCCCAGTTACATCTTGGGTGGAAGTCACTCCCTTCTCCCTGGCTCAAAGCATGGCCACAGGTATTTAACATATCTATGCAACCAGTTAAAGGTTATAGATATGCTAAATGACCATGCCAGAGGTTAGCTGCAAAGCTGTTGCAATGCAAAACAGCCCTGCATGTTCCCGCTCCATGTACTGCATGTTCCCGCTCCATGTGTCCCTTCCCCCAACTCAAACCTGTGGGGGGGGGAGGGTGAGGACATCCTAATATTTCCTGGACACCTTGAGTTCTGGACCCCATTCCAAATCCCTATTTGGGGCCCCCCTCTTGGCTGTACGCTGTTACATTCAGTCACCAAGAACACAGCTTAGCTGGACTGGGGAAACGCTGGAGACGGGCAAAGTGATCCAGTAGGCTCCGACCGGCAGAGCAAGGGACTGACGCAGAACACCTGGCAACAGAAATCAGCAAAAATTCACAGGTCATTGCAGACTACGAGAGTGGACAGGCCAGTCCTAATCAGGTTCTGGGCAAAATTGAGAGCCATCAGCTTCAAGCTCTGGTAGGACACTGGGATGCTGACGAGAAGGGGCCAAGGGCAAAATAAATACAAAGCCTTGAAATCAGTGCGTTCCAGCTGGTCTGGCCTGCCTGGCTACCCTAGACCACTAGCACCATTGTGGGTCTCTTTATGTGGTCGAGTGTGATACTGGGTGTCAGCTCTGCCTGCCAGCCCCCTCCACCCAAACCTGCTTTCAAACATAACCTTGCATACTGTTTGCTTCTTCTGATTGTTTTTCGTCCCTACCCCCATCCTCAAGTTAGGGCGCAGAACACCATCATCCTCTCCCACAGTGTCTGCCCACTTGTGGGTGTGGTTCCTGGGGGAGCTATGTGCGAGCCCTCACGGGGCGGAGGGGTTGGGGGAGGGAGAGAGATGCTGCTGCTTCTGGTCCAGGGCGTTTGCTGTCCTTCAAACAAAAAAGAAAACAAAACAAAACACTACCCAATATCGTTTTACACCTAAAAATGTAAAAAGAATTCCTTTTACCATAAAATGTCCAGTTAGTGTTTGTTGGTTTTTTGGTGCTAGTGTAAATGTCTTTAAATCTTCTTTTCCCTTATGTCTTTCTGGTATGTAGATATTTTTTTTTATGTTTGTCTTGTATCCAGTATTTTGCTGAAGTTATTTATTCTAGTAATTTATCCCCAGATTATTTCGGCTTCCTGTATACACAGTTATGTTTGTTGATATTGTCACAGGTGGCGCGGGTAACCAGGTTCTTGGTGATCGGGACAAAGAATTGAGCCGAACACACGGAGTTTATAGTATAAAGAAAGAGGGAAGATTTATTAAGCACTCCATGTACACTCCACAGAACATGGGAGTGGGCCAACTCTGAGCAGAGATTGACCACGTGGGCTGGGCGGATTTTCTTCTTATAGGGCGGAAGCTTCCCGGCTAGTCTTTGTCGGGCTTCTATTGCGCAGGTACAAAGAGTTACATTTCAAAGCTACTGCGCATGTGTGGTTTCCCAAGATTTTCTTGATTGGCTACTGGAGAAGGGAGTCCCACAATGTTATTTTATTATAATGCTATTATAATGAATCAGGGGTAGTGTGCAGGCGCATTCCATGATTCAAAGTTATCCCAGAAAACAGAAACAACCAGTCTTAGGGGGTCTTTGTCATGTATGGATGTTTTCTTCATCCAAGCCCTGCGGGGCTCCTGGAGTTCCCTTCCTGACTGTCTCCTGCCTCAATATGACAGTCCATCTCCAAGGACAATAAAATTTCCCAGGTTTAGCAATCATCCATTTAAAAAGTGAAAGAAATAAACATCAAAAATAAACAAATTTGATGTTAAGATTTCATCATCTAAGATGAAAAAAATTGAAGACTTTTTAGTAACTGTGTCACTATATATTATAGACTGTCTTCAAATTTTTAGGAGTTGCTAAAATTATTTATTATTCTGTGTTTTTTGTAGTTTCCCATCACCAATCGTTCTTGGAGTTGGTCAGGTAAGTGAAAAAAAAAATCAACCTGTTAATTAGTGAGTACACATGAAATTTTAAGTGCTTTTGTTTAAGATTATGGTTTACAAACTTATTCATGTAGGCTTGGTACTCTTGGTGAAACAATGTGAAATAACACATTTTATTTAATTTTACAATTTAGGAAGAGTGTGTATTTGTAGGGAAAACAAGTACTTATTTTAATTTCCTTAATGGAATTTAATTACTCTAAGCTAAGGGGCCAGAAGACTGAAAGCCTCCATGGTCTGATGGGTTGGGGGCTGGGGTGGGGCCCAAGAGCATAGTTGCCCATTTGAGGTGTGCACTTACCACTCCGCTTAAGCCACTGTGCTGAAGAGGAAAAGGGTAGGGGAGATGAGGTAGGGCCCACTAGGCCCTTATTATCAGAACTCCAGAGGTTTTTTTAAGAGAAGCAGGGAATTTGAAAATTTTACATCAGATTTCCCAATTTGGTTTTCTTTTTTGATGAGCAGGTTTATTTGTAAATTTAGTCAACGTACATAATTGACCTAAAAACTTCAATAGAAGGATAAATTTAAAAACCACTTGGAAGGCCATCTGTATAAAGTGATTTTCCCAGGACCATACCAGAGGTAACCTAACTGGACACCATCTTAATCGGCAGAGGATCAGTGAGCCGAAGCCGCGTGCCCCACCCCTGCAGCAAATTTCCACTGAGGGTTATAACGCAAACTCCACGAGGAAAGTACTCGGGTGTTGTTTCCTTTTGGTAGAGGGAGAAAAACTCAATCTAGGTATGAAACCAACCACAAAACAAAACAGCTGAACTAGTTCAATGTTAGTAACAGATGATGCTGGTGTGAATAACTTGTACTATATTCTAGAGCCCTTATAAATAAAATCCCTGTGATAGTTTGCATTATCAGCTAGAGGGTTAGTTAACGTGTGGTAGAATGAGGACTTACGCAAGGCGTTAATCTGCAGAGCACTTTACTGCCATGAAACAAGTGCACGCAGTTAGAGGAGAAAACCAATGGACCCTGAGTTACATGTGCCTGATGACAAGACTCCCCACGTGTGAATGTAAAACACTTAATTAAAAATGTTGACAGTACAGTATATAAAATAGATTTCCCAATTTGTAAGTGCTGGCAATGGATTCCAGTTTTTATAAAATTCTCTGTGGGCCAGATGGAAAATGTTTTTTTCCTGTGGTTTGTGGTTTTTGTTCTCAGGTATAAAGTTGAGCTTGGAAAAACTTTCAGATGAATCTGTTTGGCTGTTTTCCATTAATGTGAATTTGGGGCTTGTTTATTCTTTTGGTTACATGCTGGTGATTTCTAGTTGACAAGCAGTAACAGGTATTACATTTTTCCCCCTGATTTGCTTTAATTTACAGGGGAAAAATTAAAGTTATGAAAATCATATCTTAACAAAATGTCTAATCGTGAATCTAGAAAAAGCTGTCATTTATATGATTATACAGTGTGGTTAAATGTTTTGCTAAAATGGTACTCTTTGCAACATCATGTTAGGGAGAAAAAATAACAAGGAAACAATGTATTTCTCTAAGTCAAAAATATGTTATTTTTATGTTTTAATGTGAAAATGTGGGAAAAAGGCATTTTAAAAAGTCAGTGAATATGTGATAATATGCCCTTTGTACAACCTGAGGAAAATAAAATCCCTGGCTATACTCAGCAAAGGTAAACTCTTTTCGATTTGTAATTTGTTGGTGGAAGGAGCCAGCAGACCTAATTTTAAAAGTCTGAATTACAGAATATTTTAAATAAGTATTAGTATATTTCTGTAAGAACTATAAAGTAAGTTATAAATATAAACCATAATTGTAATTCAGCATGGGTTGGTTTAGTTGTATAAATCTCTTATGGGTATTAAGTTTATAAACTCATTAGGATCAAGGTTTAAGATTATAATCATATTGAAGGAGTGTTAAATTTTTGCATCCTAATATGGAGAAAATTGAGAAAGTTCTAAAATTTGCGTAAGAAGGTAATATTAAAATTATTTTTGATAATAACCTGGAGTATTACTAATATACCTGGTGTGCTCCAGGATAATAGGATTTGAATGAGACATTTTTTGCAAATACTGGAGACATTGGGGAAAATATAAATAAATCCCTTTTAAAATTTATTTTTCTCTTAATTTGCCTTCTGTGTTATAGAAATACTGGACTTTACCAAAAAGTGGCTTATGTGTGGGGTATGTCCCCCTTCTCCAACCCCCATACTCACTTTATGGGAGAAGGTGACCACATGCTTAGTGCATGGAGAGTGAGGTCCAGGGTCGAGGGTCCTCACTGACTGTGGTCTCTCCAGTCAGTTTTGGGGACATGGTTCCTGTTTCCCCTTTGTCACCATTTCTTAGGTCCCTTGAGATAAGGGATGTGTGTGAATCTACTTGATGTTATACTTTTTTGCCTGTAGGTCAGCTGAAATTCATACAGTGGCAAGAAAATAAATTTTAATATTATAAGAAGTAGTTAATTTTTCTTGGAATCTACAAAATGATTTTTTGGTATATATTTCTTTTTTATGAATCTGTTTTCTTCTGATGTCTTTGTACCTCAAACAGTCCAGATATTTTGCTGAAGTTTCTTTTCCCCCTTTTCTTTAGATGGCAGCTACCATAATGATACTGTATGTGTCCAAGCTAAATAAAATAATTCACTTCCCTGATTTTGACAAGAAAATTCCTGTAAAGGTATGTGATAAAAAGTTCATATGGCTATAATGGAAGATGTGAAAATGTTACAGAATTTACAAATTGATCTTATAGTACAGGTCCATTTCTGTATACACTGTGATTCCTGCTTGCACTGGGTAGAAACATTATAAACAGTTAAAAACTGTGAATATGATCCATGCATAGGGAAGAAGGCATCATGTGTGAATGTATAGTTGAGTAAGTAATCATTACCTAGGTCATAAAATGGGATCACAACATCCTCCTCACCAAATTCTTTTGTAATAATAATTTCCTTGCTTTTCCATAGTTTTTCTAAATTTGTATGAATCCCTGATTTTTTGCAGTTTAGTTTTGCTTATTTTTGAACATTACGTAAATGGAATTAAACTCTGTGTATTCTTCTGTATCTCCTACTTTCACTTAATATTATAATGGTAAGATTCATCCATGTTGTATGTAGGTGTATTCTTTTATTATCTGCTTTACAATGTAAGGTAATTTGGTTTCTAGTTTGGAAGCTAGAAAAATTAAAAGCACTGTTTTGAACATACTTACAGTTGGATCTCGGCCAGCATTCCCACAACAAAATACCACAGACTAGGTGGCTTCAACAGCAGAAATTTCTTTTCTCACAGTTCTGGAGGCAGGAAGCTCAAGGTCAGGGTTCGAGGAGAGTTGGTTTCTGGTGAGAGTTCTGTCCCTGGCTTGTAGACAGCTGCCACTGTGCTGTGTCCTCACATGGCCTTTACTCTGTGTGCCTCTACTCCTGGTGTCTTCCTTTTATAAGGACCCTGGTCCTTTTGGATTAGGGGTGCACTCTTATGACCTAATTTAACTTCAGTTACTTCCTTTTAATGTCCTATCTTCAAGTACAATGATCTGGGAATTAGGGATTCAAAATGTGAAGTTTGAGGGCACACAATTTAGTCCAAAACAGCACATGTGCATAAGTTTCTCTGGGAGGTGTATCAAGACATGGAGCTGCTGACTCCTAGTGTACTCACATGTTATGTCTTCACCTTGAGTGGGTACTGTCAAATTGTCCTCTAAAGTGATTGTTACCAGTTCACTCATGACAGAAGTACACTCCTGTTGCTCCTTATTCTTGCCTATTTTTTTTAAAGATTTTACTTATTTATTTTTAGAGAGGGAAGGGAGGGAGGGAGAGAGAGAGAGAGAGAGAGAGAGAGAGAGAGAGACATCAATGTGTGGTTGCTGGGGGACATGGCCTGCAACCCAGGCATGTGCCCTGATTGGGAGTCGAACCTGCGATGCCTGGTTCACAGCCCGTGCTCAATCCACTGAGCTACACCAGCCAGGGCTTCTTGCCTATTTTTGATATGTCCATCATTTTAAATTGTGCTAATCTGGTAGGTATATAGTAACATCTTCTTAGCTTTTATTTGCATTTCTCTATTTATTAATTTATTTCATTTATTTCTCTAGTTACTTATTTTTAATCTTCACCTGAGGATATTTTTATTGATTTGAGAAAGAGAGGAAGGGAGAAAGAGAGAGAAACATAGATGTGGAAGAGAAACATATATTAGTTGCCACCTGCATGCACACTGACCAGGAATCAAACCTACAACCTAGGTATGTGCTCTGGCTGAGAATTGAACCTGCAACCTTTTGGTGCATGGGACGATGCCCCAACCAACTGAGCCACCTGTCCAGGGCCCTTTTCACTCTTTTAAAAAATACTTTATTTATTTTTAGAGAGAAGGAAAGAGAGGAAGAGAGGGAGAGAAATATTGATGGGCGAGAGAAACATTGAACCGTTGCTTCTGGCACACATCCCCATTCAGGGACCTGGCCCGCAACCAGGCATATGCCCTTACTGGGAATTGAACCGGTGTCCTTTCTGTTTGTGAGATAGTGCCCATCCCACTGAGCCACAACAGCCAAGGCCCCTTTTCATTTTTTAATGCCCATTTGGATATCTTTTTTTGTGAAGTGCTTGTTCAAGACTTTTGCCCATTTTTCTATTGAGTGGAAATCTTTTTCTTACTGATTTGCATAGGAGTTGTAAAAAAATATTTTAATGATAGTCCTTTTTTTACTTATGTACAGTATTACAAGTACATTTTTTCTCTTTGTGGCATATCTTATTTTCTTTATGATATTGTGTAAAGGAATCTTAATTTTAAAATCACTAATTTTATCAGTGTTTTCCTTTATTATTAATCTCTTTTTTCTTATTTAGATAATTCTACTCTGAGGCAGTAAAGATATTTTTCTGGATAAATAGTATATAGATTTTCAGAATTAGGTTTTTAACCTGCTTGGAGTTGAGTTTTGTGGATGGTGTGAGGTAATAGTCCAATTTCATTTTTTTCCTAGTGGGCACTCAGTTGTCACAGACTCAACTGAAAAACCTGTCCTTAATATTGTGCCATTGTCATTCACATGCACAAGTCTGTTTCTGGGCTCTGTCTGCTTCTTTATTTGTCTATTTTCCATCACCATACAATCTTAATTTCTATAGTTGTAGGAAAAGTCTTGTTATCTGATAGCATTGCAGAATGGACCTATGGTGGGGGGGACAAGATACTGTTACTGAATGGGACCCCTCCCCTGGGGTCCCTCTGTACTAGGTTCCCCTTGCCTGTCATCCTTAGGAACTGTGGCTCTCAATGCCAGAATTTGGTAAAAAGGAAAGTAACTATTTATTCAAAGGTTATACAGGTTTAGGATAATGACAGAGTGCCACTGTTAAAAACCCCAAAGTCCCTTAAAACACCCACAAATAACACATAATCCTTCCTTCCCCCTTTTACCCAACCAGGCCAGTAAGGGCTTCCATTTCTCAGGAAAAAATAGAAGTCCATAGCTCAGCTAGACTCCTCCATCTTCCCAGTAATCTTGCTCGGCTGGCAGGCTTCCCTTGGTTCCCAGCGCCATCAGCTGTGTTTCCATGATCTCCAGTTCTTCCTCCAAAACCACATGGCACCTTCTCATGGCCCACCAGCAAGAGTCCTTTCACCCCTTTCCTTCCCTCATTGTCTCTTCTGCATTCTTCCAAATTACTAAGGGAGAACTCTGCATGGCTGCTACATCTTGCTTTTCTGCTTCCTAAACCTCTTGGTAAAGGGAGCCCCAAAACCACATAGTTAGAAGCCACATGGCTGCCATGCCTGGGTTTAAATCCCAGAGTGAATCTTCATCTGCATCCCTTTCCGACTTGTCCCACAGTCGGCTACACCTGCCAGCACTCCCGCAGTTTTCAGCCTTTCTGGGCTATCACAGTTAATCTGGGCAGGTGTGGCCCTGTGGTGAGAGAGAACCATCTCCAAGCTCTGACACAGGTGCTATAAAGGGGAACTGCCTCCCAGTTATATCCCAGTAACGCCCATCTCCCTGGGTCAAAGCTGCACCACAGCTACTTAATGTATCTGTGGAGCTAGCCAGCCATTATAGATATATAAAATAACCATTTTTTCATATCAGGTGTGAAGTTGGCTAAGTGTTGATATGCAAAATAACTCTCAAAGGCCACACTCTATGTGTCCCATCCCCCAGTCAAGACTTGTGGGGGTGGGAATATCGTATATTTTCATAATTTCCTGGACACTCCGAGTTCTGGACCTGTTAAAAACCCCTCTTATTAGGGGGCCCTGGCTGCACTCCGTTACAGTAGAACAAGTCTTTCCTTCCTTGTTCTTTCACATTTCTATTTAAATATTAGAAGCAGCCTGTCAGGCTTCAGAAAAATAACCTTTTGGGATTTTGATTGGGATTGCATAGAAGTTACAAGTCAGTTTGGAATGCATTGACATTTTTAAAGTGTTGAATCTTTCAGTGCATGAACATAATATATATACACCTTCTTAGTAAAATGTAATAATTTTCTTTGTAGAGTTCTAATGTTTTTGTTAGATTTATTCTAGAGGTTTTTTTTGCTGTGAATGTATCCTTTAAGAATACATTATTTGGAAAATATTACAGAGCATATTTTTATATCACTTTTATATTGCAAAAGTGTAACCTATCACAATTTATTTGTAGTTTCTTTTGGAAGTTTCTACATTCACAATCAGGTAATCTGTAAAAAGTGACAATTTTGTTTCATTGTTTTCAACATTCTCACTTTTATTTCTTTTATTTGCTTTATATAACATAAGACCTCTAATGCAGGGCTGATTGAAATGGTAATACTGGGCATCTTTGATCTCAGAGGAAAAGCTTTTAAAATTCACCATTAACTAAGGTTTTTGCTGTTTGTTCTTTTAAAGGTTTACTTATTTTTAGAGAGAGGGGAAGTGAGGGAGAAAGAAAGGGAGGGACCATTGATGTGTGAGAGAAACATCAGTGGGTTGCCTGTTGCAGCCCCCAACAGGGGTCCTGACTGGAATTGAACCTGCAACCTTTCGGTTTGTGGAATGACTCCCAGCCCACTAAGTCACACCTGTCAGGGTTGCTGTTGGTTTTTTGTAGACACCTTTTATCTGTGATATCTTTTGCTGCATAACTTAACTTAGTGACTGAAAACAATAATCATTGCCTGACTAGTTTGGCTCGGGTGGTTGGACGTCCTTCCGCAAAGCTCTGGATCGCTGGTTCCATTCCTGGTTGGGGCACATGCCTAGGTATTGGGTTCAATCCCCAGTCATTTGGGGCGTGAACAGGAGGCTGATGATCGATGTTTCTCTCCCTCTCTTGCCTTCTCTTGCAAAATATGTAAATAAAAAAAACAGTAATCATTTAATTATTTCTCAGTTAATGTGGTTAAGGAATTCAGGAAGGTCTCAAGTGGACAGTTCTGGCTAGAGTCCCATATCCTTGCAGACAGATGATGTCAGAGCTGAAACAATGATGGGGGTGGGGTTGGTTACTGCAGCTGGGGGCTGGTTGTATATCTCTCTCTGGCTGGTTGTATATCTCTCTCTTCTGAAGAACTCAGGCCTCTCCATGTGGTCACCCATCTAGACTAGTTTTGGCCTTTTTACAGATGGCAGGCTCAGGTAGTCATCATAATTGTTACATGCTGGCTGAAGTCTTCAAGAGTGAGAGTATTCCAGCAAAAAGGTGCCAAACTGCATTGCTCTTTATGACCTAGCCTTAGAGGTCACATAGCATCATTGCATTTGTACATTATTTGTTAAATAGCCCTGCCCAACTTTAAGAGGAAGGGATGTAGACCCTCCCTCTGGATGGAAGAAAGTGTCAAAGTCACATTTTAAGAGCATGTGGAATGGGAGATATTGTTACAGCCACCATCTCTATTTGTAGATTTGTTTATTTCTCTCAGTATTTCTGCCAGGCATTTTGTTTTGTTTTATTTATTTTGAGGCTGTATCTTTAGGTGCCAAAAAAATTACCTAGTTAAATCTTTCTGGTGATGTAAAGTGTTTAATTACATGAGATGGATCACTTCTGTTTTAGTGCTTTTAGTGTTACCCTGGAAATTACAACAGGCATAACTAACTTATCAAACTAAAGGTGGTTAATACATGTACCCTGCCCCTCAACAGTGTCAGGCCTTTCACCCATTTATCTCTCCTCACAGTTGATGTGCCTTTGTCAGTAGATACTTTGATAGATACTCTACTTTTATTTAAATTTCATGATATACTTTATTTTCTTTTTTAAAAAATCTGCCAATGTTTATTCATATTGTCAGCGTAGCAGTCAAACCTGTAGAGAATTTTTGTGAGTTTATTTGAGTCAAAGTGATGACAGTTGCTGGGAAGCAGAAACTCAGGAGAATGGCAGCCTTGCACTTTATTTTTTACAAGTAAAAGAGGAGGCATAAGCAGGTTACTTGAAATCTACAGGTGGTTAGGGAGGAGGGAGGAAGCCAAGTGGGGAAATCCCTGGGATTGGATAAAAAGTAAAATGATAGACACATCTTGTACACAGGTGGGTACAGGATAGTTAATAGTCAACAATTCACATGATAACAATAACAATGAGCGGATTTGTGGTCTCCCTCTGGTGCAGTGCCTGTGCTTTGAGGGGTCCAGAAAAAGGAAACTTGACATTGCAAAAGTATGCTATCACAGATATAAAAAGATAACAGACAGGCTCAGCTAAGGTAAAGATTGATTCTGTTGGGGAAAAATACCAACCTAGCACATGACTACCTGCCACGAACAGTTTTTAGTTAGTAAGTTTTAATTTCAGACCATCCTTTGTGGTTACTTTAGGTCTCTGAGTTTGTAAGGTCACCACGCAGGCCTCCCCTGAGGTTGTTGCCTTTAGCATGTGGCCCCCTTTCTTGCACAGTATTTACCCAGGTATTTACTGCTTCCTTTGCTTTTCTTTCCCATTTTATCTCACACTTCACATTTGCCTCCTGATTGAAGCACCTACTTCAGAATTTACAGCTAGTGATGAAGTCCCCTAGTTTTCATTGGTCTGAAAAAGTCTAAATTTTTCTTTTGTGGTTGAAAGAAGTCTTTTTGGCAGAATTTTGAAGATAAAATTCTGCTGTCCTCTGGCTTCTATTGTTTCTCTCTGGGTTTCTGTTTTCTCTTTAAGTTTTGCCCTGGGAATTCCTATTTTTCCTGTTCTTTTGTGCTTTTATGAAGGTTTTATATGCTATTTTATCTAGCATTTTTAATTGTTTTCAGCAGCGGGATTAGCATAAATAATTTAGCCCACTGTTACCAGAAACTGCAAGTCAGTATTGTTTTTATTTTGAATTATTTATGGATGAGGGCAACTGATTCTTTTCAATGCCTAAGACCCTCTAAAATTGTATTATCAGCAGCTGTGTTATCGTGGAGTCAGCTGTAGGTGGTTAACCTGAATAGCTGTTGATGAATAAAGGGGAGGGTCCTGGATCTATTATCTCTCTTCCTCAAATCTTTCTTTTGCAAATCTCCTCATAATAGAGCTCCATAATGTTTTTAGCACATGATACGTATTATTTCAGAACCCTTCAAAGGGTACCTTATCTGACTTACATGCTTAATGCCTTTTTAGAGGAAAAAGAAATGTTAAACTCACCTTGATTGCTATGGACTGTTATGTCAATTAAAAAGTTCTTAAAAGTTATCATATGTGAAAGGATAGATTTTTTTTCACTTAAGGAAGGCTAGGTCTTACATTTTGTTTCTTCATTATGTTCTGAACTGTATACCTCTTGACAATCTGAATATAATTCAGAAGCTCAGAACTCAATAAACCTAATTCAAGGACAGAGTGAAGGTGTGTATTGCGGGACTTACGTAGATAATTATAAGACAAAGTAACTTGAAAGTAATGTGGCTGGTATGCACATCTTTTTGAACGGGTCACCAGTCTTGTGACATTCCAGTGAGATGTGAACCAACTTTGCCTTTGTCCAGAAGAGTGCATATATGCACGGAATACAGAAGTTTTTACAGCCTTTTGAACTTCATGCATGAACTGTAAACACCCATCCTTAACTCACCAAGAGAGGTCCTTGTCCAGAGGCTTCTTTAGGAAACATAGTCTATTAACGTGGGCAAGGTCAAGATTTCTGTTTCTGTCCAGCTCCCCCATGAATATGGATATCAATGCTCACCTAGCTATTTTGATCACGTGGAGAAATGTGTGAATGTGTTTTGGATTCTGCACAGTTCACATTCATTGCAGAGAGAACTCAGAAGCATTTGCTTACTGCTGGGGAGTGAATATCACCATTTTTATATATGAAGGAAAATATGTTATTGGAATTCTAACCAAATATTCTTTCTTTTTTATTGAAGCTGTTTCCCCTGCCGCTCCTCTATGTTGGAAACCACATAAGCGGATTATCAAGCACAAGTAGATTAAGGTAGAGTGCCGGAGAATGATTGACTGGGGGCTCTTTGCTCGTTTGCTTCTGATGGTCCAAAGGCCACATTTGATTTTTCAAGATACTGCTTGGACTACATATAGAACACAATAATATTTAATAATTTATAAAATAAGACAGAGTTTTGGGTTTAATTTGTTAGCGCTTTAGAAATGTTAAAAGCTGTTTTTTTCTTTCTCTCTCTCTTTTGTTTATGTTCAAGTCTGCCCATAGAAAGTGAGCTCTCTTGGAACCAAGATACAGAGAGGGTGATTTATTCAAGAAGAACTGTCTATATAAGTATGGTTCTGTGTAACTTTTGGATTCATCACAGTTTTATAAAAGCAGAAATGTTCTGTCAGATTTGATATAGGTCAGGTTTGGTACAGGATAAAAGAAATAACAGACATTATTTTCAAGTGTGTGCTATATACTTCTGAAATTTGCCTTTAAACTTATTTCAGGGTCCTTTCATTGACTACGTTTGTTAAAAGTAACTGTAAAATGTAAAAATGGAAGTGTAGAAAGACCCAGCCATCCTATAAATCAGGAAACTTGATGTGAAATATGTAGCCTAATGATCATACACTAGTCACTAATCTGTGACAAAGATGTAAATAATGAAGTTTGTACAGAGGGTGACACCTGCTTGTGTAGTGAGTGGGAAAGAGCAGGTAGAAGGTAGACCAGAAGGAGAGGGACATATAAAATAGAGAAGTGTGAAAGTTGGCCAATGGCCTTTCTCTTGGTTAGAAAGGAAAGGACAGGCATGGTTATGAAAAAAAAAAGTGAAATACTGTTTTTAGTTACACATTTTAGTTGATTTGTTGTTGTCTTCTGAGATCAGGGTAATCATTTTTCCTTAATTACCTCAAATATGTTTTGAGGCTTCCTATGGTAGATGTTATTGTTGTGCTACCATGTACCCTCTCCGGTTCTCTGAGTTCTCCTGTGGGCGGTGCCCGCGGTCAGCAATGATGGAGGGCCACCTCTCACATTGGGGTCTCTGCCTCCCATATGAGGGGTTTTTTTTTTGGTGACCCTAGTGGAAACATCTTTTTGAAAAACCCTTAATTAGTTGGGGTAACGTTGGTTAATAACTATATAAATTTCATATGTACAACTTTATAACACAACCTCTGTGTACTCTATTGTGCACTTACCAGCTGGTGTCTAGTTCCCACCCCGCACCATGTGTTTGACCACCTTTACCCTCTTTGTCCTTCCCTTAGTCCCCGCCCCCGCTGGTTACCACCATTCTGTTGTCTGTATCTGTGAGTTGTTTTCTTTTTTAGATTTTATTTATTAAATTTAGAGAGAGGGGAAGGGAGGGAGACAGAAAGGCAGAGAAACATCAATCGGTTGCCTTTCACATGCTCCCAACTGGGGACCTGGCCCACAACCCTGGTGTGTGCCTGACCTGGAATCGAAATGGCAACCTAAAGCTTTGTGGGATGACGCCCAGCCAGCTGAGCCACACTGGTCAGGGCTGTATCTAGGAGTTTTTCGTTTGTTTGTTTTGTTTCTCCATTTGTTGCTTTTTTTGTTTTATATTGTACATATGGGTGAAACCATATGGTTGTTGTCCTTTTTCATCTTACTTATTTCACTTAAGATTTCTCCATGTTGTTGCAAGTGGCAGTATTTTATCTTTTTTTTTTAAGGCTTAGTATTATTTCATTGTGTGTATGTACCACATATTCTTTTTTTTTAAATATCTTTTTTTTTCTATTCAATTACCATTCCGATCACTCATGATCCAAGGACATTCAAATAATAAACCAAAAAGAAATAGATGTTAAAGATTGATTTTCAAACATTATAGCCAATGATGCCAAGCTTGCCCATGATCTCACCAACGTAAAACCACATCCCCACCTCAGTCGCCACCAAACCAATCAGCACAGCTTCCTGAACTGTGAGCTGTTCAAAGCTACCAGTTTGAGCACTATTGACTATTGATCAGTTCTGTCAAGCTCTGAATAACTGTTGGGATCTCAGCAGGGGCTGGAGGAATCAGCTCAACCTTGGCATAGTGCCAAAATGTGGCCAGTCGAGGTTTTGAGTAAGTCGCAGCAGCATTTGTCAGCACTGGGGCCTTCTCTGCAAGGTTACAGACAAATTGAGCCATGGTTGCAGGATGGAAATTCTGTGGCCCTGCTGGCCAGCTGAATGTCACCTCTTGAAAGCTGTACCACATATTCTTTTTTTTTTTTTTAAAGATTTTATTTATTTATTTTTAGAGAGGGAAGGGAGGGAGAAAGAGAGAGAGAAATATCAATGTGCGGTTGCTGGGGGACATGGCCTGCAACCCAGGCATGTGCCCTGACTGGGAATCGAACCTGCGATGCCTGGTTCGCAGCCCGCGCTCAATCCACTGAGCCACACCAGCCAGGGCTGTACCACATATTCTTATCTAGTCTTCTGTCAAAGGACATATCCATATTTTGGCTATTACAAATAATGTTGCAATAAATGTAGGAGCATATATAGACAAGTATTTATGAATAAGTGTTATCTTTTTTTTTCAGTAGATATCCAGAAGAGGGGTGACATGGTAGCTCTATTTTTAATTTTTTGTAGGTATCCTTGTGTTGGGTCACATGGTAGCTCTATTTTTAATTTTTTGAGGAACCTCCATACTGTACCACACAGGTGGCAAACACAGGCCCGAGGGCCAAACCCAGCCCTCCTCCCTGTTTTATCTGGCCCTGCACCTTGTTTCTACCCTGTGGCAGTGCTGAGCTTCTTGCCCCTAGTTAAGGAGTAGTTACGTTTATACAGTCCTAAAATGACATTTGGCCCTTCGAAGGCAACTGCGAGGCTGACGTGGCCCCCGGTGAAGATGAGTGTGACTGCCCCACTGTAGCAGTGTACATTCCCACCAGTAGGAAAGAATCTTTCCAACAAATGGTGCTCAAGCAGTTGGACATCACATAAAAAACTGAATCTAGGCACAGGCCTTACTTCTTTCACAAAAATTAACTTAAAAATGATCATATACCTAAATGTAAAATGTAAACTGAAAAGCTTCTGGAAAAAAAACTTAGGAGAAAATCTAGATGACCTTGGGTTTGACAATGAGCTTTTAGATACAACACCAAAAGCACAAACCATGAAAGAAAAAAATGAAAGCAGAACTTCATTAAAATTTAAAGTATCTGCTCCCAAAGATTGTGTTAAGAGAATGAAAAGACAAGCCGCAGACTGAGAGAAAATATTTGCAAATACATATCTGATAAAAGACTTGCATGAAGAAAATGAAAATTCATGAATTTGTGAGAGCAAAAAACAAACAGAAACAACCCTCATTGGTTACCAATGAAGATGACAGAACACTGTTATTTCTCTGAACATTTATAAATGATTCTCTTATCCTGCCTTTCCTGTGTGAAATGGTGAAAATTTATATTTATTGAAGAAGTTTACACAATAAATACAGAAGGGGTAATATAGTTAGAAAACCACCATTTTATACTTTGTAGTGAAATAATGAGTCTAGATAATAATCAACAATGGATACTAAACCCATTAGGTGAAAAATTGATGTTCACTTGTCCCATCATCATGTGTTCAAAAGACTGTCCTTTCCCTGTTGTATTGTCTTGGCACCCTTGTTAAAAATAAATGACTGTTATTGTAAGGATCTCTTTTTTAGATTTTATTTATTTTTAGAGAGAGTAGAAGGGAGGCAGAAAGAGAGGGAGAAAAACATCAATGTGTAGTTGCCTCTTGCAGGCCCCCCCACCACAGACCTGGCCAGACCTGGCCTGCAACCCAGGCACATGCCTTGAGTGGGAACTGGTAATCCTTTGCTTCGCAGGCCAGCACTCAATCCACTGAGCTACAGCAGCCAGGGTGAATTTTGTTGTTTTTGATGCTATCATAAGTGGAATTGTTTTAGTTTCCTTTTGGATTGCTTACTGCTTACGAATATAAATACTAATGATTTTTAAATATTCATTTGTTTCCTGCATACTTCCTTAATTCTCATTAATTGTAGTAATTTGTATAAATTTTAATTAATTAATTAATTAATTTGAGAGAGGGGAAGGTAGGGAGAAAGAATGGGAAAGAAGCATCGATGTGGGAGACATACATCAATGTGACAGAGAAACACTGATCAGTTGCCTCTTGCACATGACCTCCCAGGACTGAACCCAAAACCCAGGCATGTGCCCTGACTGGGAATTGAACCAGCACCTTTCACTTTGAGGGATGATGCCCAACCAACTGAGACACACTGGTCAGGGCTGTAATAATCTTTAAATGAGTTCCTTAGGCTTTTCTATAAATGTCATCTGCAAATAAAGGTAACTTTATTTCTTCCTTTCCAAACTGTATGCTTTCTTTCCTGCCTTGCTTAATTGCCTTGTCTAGACCCTCCAGTACAATGGTGAATAGACTTAGTGGTGAGCGAGAACCTCCTGGTCCTATTCTTGGTCTTAGGAGGGACAAATCAAACTTCTGATCACTAAATATACCTTGCCTGCTTTTAAAAGGCATTCTAAAAATATTTTTTGAAGTTAATTGAAAGTAACAAGACTTTTAGTTGACTGCTTTGACAAAGATAATTCAAACCAGTCTCATATCTTTTTTTTATTTTAAGCTGTTTATTAAGAAACAAAAGACTCAGAAAGAACCTTTGACCCCCTTCCCTTTCCTGCCTGAGAGATTAAGCTCTCATAAGAAATCTTTAAGTGTGAACATGAAATTCACACTTGGTCTCTGGGAGTGCCACTGTTAGCGTGAAGTCTCTCCTCAGGTCTCAGGTCTGGTCCAGAGGAGCTGGCCACTCCCCCTCTGGGTTGTGGTTCTGACTTTCCTTTCCAAGGCCACCACCTTCTGAGGGTCCTATCTGGAAGCAGGTGGAGGTGGGCTGTCCCAACCCTGGCAGTTTGTTGGCTGTGCACTGAGCTGTGTCCTGGAATCTCTGGGTTTTAAGAGTTGGTGGAAGTGGTTTTTTTAAAGATTTTATTTATTTATTTTTAGAGAGGGAAGGGAGGGAGAAAGAGAGAGAGAGAAACATCAATGTGCGGTTGCTGGGGGCCGTGGCCTGCAACCCAGGCATGTGCCCTGACTGGGAATTGAACCTGGGATGCTTTGGTTCGCAGCCCACACTCAATCCAAGAAGTGTTTTTTTTAAAGCATTGAATGTAACCTCATTACATAAAGTTTTGGAGGAAAAATGACTGGTAATTGTACCTGCTAGCACACTATATTAAATATTCATTTTTAGTCTTTTTAAAAAATATACAGAATGTACTTTGTTATAGTTGTAGGCTCTACATAATTTTGTATCTTCCTTGTTTTATTTAATATTTCCTAATAGTGGTAAAGTTATCACATATAATGTTTCCTCAGTGTATTTATCATAATTTATTTAATCATTGGTTTGTTGTCTGACATTTTGTGGTTTCTGATGTTTTTCCCAAAGATACTACAGCAGTGAACACTTTTGTACACATGGATTTTTCTTTTCTTTGGTTGATTGCCTGGGATAAGTTTCCCAACAAGAAGTAATTAACTCCAGGGTTAGGCCCATTTAATGACTCTTGATGTATAGCCCCAATGTGTTTTGCCAAAGGGTGTATTGGTTCACCCTTTGGACTGGTTTAGCACAATTCTGTAGTAGTTGGATATTATGTTGTTTTAAATAGCTAATAGGTGAAAGTGACTAAAATTATTTAATTTCCCATTTTTAAATTATTTAACATGATTTGTTAGTAGTATACATGAGAATTAGGTCAATTCCTCATATTTAATTTGGAAAATTAGTGCCTTAATTAAAAATGCAAAACATGTTAAAATTTCTTTTGGTGCCTGATATTTTCTTCTTAAATCTTTCCCTGACAGCTTGCCAATGTTCACCGTGCTCAGGAAATTTACCATTCCA
>PVIA01006902.1:0-90542 GCA_004024845.1 Tonatia bakeri | reverse complement strand
CCTCCCCCTCACTCCCTCTCTCTCCCTCCGCCTCTCTCCCTTCCTCTGCCCCCCCCCCCCCCCGCTTTCTCTCAGCCTATATACATATAAGTTAAATAGTGTACGATGAGACTTCACCGTATGTTCTAGTTATCCCTTCAATAAATGACCAAGATCCCTACATTTTCTAGCAATCTCCTTTTACGTTTACTATCTTCTCTATTATCTATTACTAACTACCTATTGTTATCAGCATCATTGCTATTTACTTGCTCTTAATATTTGTCCTTGGGAAGTCACTGCAAATTTGCCGGAGAATCAAGAGACCAAATAAAATTACTTCACTAACTTTTTATAGTATTGAATTCTCAGTGTTTAGCTCTGATGTCAGAATGGATAAATATCTTACACATGTCACAATTTTTGATGGTAGTTTTCCTCGCTGATCAGAGGCATTTTTTTGCTTGCTTTTTTTATTGAAAGCTTTTGTTTTAATAAATAAAAGCAGTTGTAGTCATTGACGTGATCATAAATGTTTAACGACGTGCCCTCTGGGGAAAATTTTACCAGCCCCTATTTGACGTGATGTTAGATGCAATAGGCAGAAATAGCCCCAAAAGCACAGATAACAGTTAAATCAGGAAGTGATGAACTTTTAGTATTTATTCCCTTGTCAGCTTTTTCTCAAGTGGCATTCCTCAGTAGAATTGAGCCCTATAGAATATGATCTGAGGGCCTATTTTATTTTTGTCACAGACGGTACCTGTCTAGTCCATGGTAGATGCTTGGGTAACTCATTAAGGATAATAATGCATACCTTAGACTTTGGTCTTGGATGGTCAGCACCAGCATCAGCTGGAAAATTCTTAGAAATGCCAATTCTTGGACTCCACCCCCAAAGCTACTGAATCTACAACTCCGGAGCTGGGTCCCAGCTGTCAGCGGTTTACCAAGGCCTCCAGGTGACCCTGATGAGCCCAGGGGGTGACAGCCACTGTCTCAGGGCATTAGCATTAATCACCCCCTGCCCATGCATTGGGAAAGCCTCAGCCCAGAAACAGCAGATACTCTGCTCACGTTCTACTTACTGGCAGTAAGTACAGTGGTCCCCTCCTAGCCCTGCCTTTGCTTTTGATGGTTTCAGTTACCCGTGGGCAGCCATGATCCGGAAATATGAAATAAAAAGTGTCAGACATAAACAATTCATAAGGTTTAAATTGTGTGCTGTTCTGAGTGTGACGTGAGGAAATCTCACACCTTCCTGCTGTGTCGAGCCTGGGACATGAGTCACCCCTTTGTCCAGTGAGTCCCTGCTGTACGCACTCACTGCCTGTCAGTCACTTGGTGGCCACTGCTCATCGGACCGGCTTTCACAGTATTGCAGTGCCTGTGTTCAAGTCACCCTTATTTTACTTAAGGACCTCGAAGCCATTCACATAACTTTCATTACAATATATCATTATAACTAGTCTCTTTTATTACTACTTTTTTTCAAGAGTTTCTAAAATATATTTTTACAGAGAAGGGAAAAGAGGGAGAAAGAGAGGGAGAGAAAAATCAATGTGTGCTTGCCTCTCACACACCTCCTACTGGGGACCTGGCCCACAACCCAGGCATGTTTCCTGACTGGGAATCGAACCAGTGACCCTTTGGTTTGCAGGCTAGTGCTCAGTCCACTGAGCCACACCAGCCAGGGTTTGTTACTATTCTTGATATTCTCTTACTGCACCTAATTTACCCATTAAACTTGACCATAGGTGTATATGTACAGTAAGGAAACATCATAGTACATATAGTGTTTGAAACCGTAGTATATACCTATGGTTTCAGGCATCCACTGGGAGTCTTGGAATGCATCTCCCCCAGATAAGGGAGGATCTCTAGAATCCAACAGCTACCCACTGGTGTCCTGCAGCCAGCTTCTATCTGCTCATGGGAGCCTACTGTCAAACGTTCAAGCATTTTGGGAGTATCTTGGCCACTTGAAAGTGGCTATGGGGAGTCTTTGCACCACAGAAATGGGCAAAGACTAAAACTGGGGCCTTTTCCCATGCACCCAAAGGGAGCCAGTTCTAAAACGTATGCCAGCTTATCACTGACCTCTACAGCTGTGGCTGGCTCCGCTGGCAGCTCTGCAGTGACATGGCCCTTCAGAACTGCACTGCTTGGGGCCACATTGACTGAGCCCTCCTCCCTTCACCTTGCTCAGTCATTGAACCATGGCTACCCTGGGGAGGGCTTGCCCTTGGGCAAGGCAGATATCTGCAGCTAGGACAGTCCGGGAAGGGACTGACAGCTGAAGGATGTCTACTGACATCCTTCCCTCCATGTGGGGGTAAGACTCCATCACTGAAGTGGATTTGAAGTGGCTTATCTTCATGTGTACCCCCTCCCTCCAAGAGATCCGAATTATGACTGATCTGGGGTGAGCCAGGACATTGGGATATTTTCAATGTTTTCTGGATAACTCTCATATGCAGCCACACTAGATACTATTTAAGAGTCCAGCCAAGGGGTCACCGGTTTGATTCCCAGTCAGGGCACATGCCTGGGTTGCAAGCCAAGTCGGACCCCCAGTAGGGGGCGTGCAAGAGCCAACCACACATTGATGTTTCTCTCCCTCTCTTTCTCCTTCCCTTCCCCTCTGTCTAAAAGTAAATGAATAAAATCTTTAAAAAGAAAACAGGGGAAAAAAGAGTCAAGCCATTGCTGAGATGGTACTGGTTTCTGGTGGTTTGTTTGTTTTGCTTTTATTAATGTTCGTACTCTCCTTCCTTCATGTGAAATTGTGCCTGGAGCAAAAGCCCGTGTGCCGCAAACAATTGATAAATATTTCTAGGGTGGTTGGCTGAAATAATTATGATACCTTTGAAAAGGACTTCTGCCCAGAATAATTAATTTACAAGTAAAACACAATCGAAATACAATAATGTATTCACAAAACGAATTAACGACTTCATGAATTAAGTTATCTTCAAGGCGTTAATCAAATAAATAACGTGTGTGCTTTTCTATTAAAGAGGAAGTTAGAAGATCTGAGCTCTGAGTGGAAAGCGGTAACCCATTTACTTCAAGAGCTGAGAGCAAAGCAGCCCGGCCCAGCTCCTGGACTGCCCGCTGTCGGAGCCCGTAAGTATGCTGATCACCGTCTCTTTGGCTGTAGCCATTTGCTCAAGAGCAGAACCACGAGGCGATCTCTGGGTGAAAGGGAAAACTGGTTCTGAACATAGGAATGAACCTTAGTGTTATTTATGAAACAAAATACCTTAGAGTAGGTTCCTGGGAAATGGACGCTGATGCAGAATGCTGGGCAATGAAAGTACATTGTGGTGTGCTTTCTGGAGATAGGCCTCCGATGAAGAAAAGCACATGGAAGGGCGATTTGACTGTGACAGAGGAGGCAGCATATGATTCCATTGGGGCCTGAGAGCTGGGCTGGATCTGCAGGGCCATCCTGAATTGCAGGGAGAGGGTCTGGCCTTTGTATTCCTGACCCCGCTAGTCATTGCCCGTGCGCTGCCCATGAGGAGGAAAGGAAGAACTTAAAAGTGTTTTCTGGGGCCCAAAGCAGTTGCTAGATAAGGAACGTCATTCACAGCCAGTACCCCCAGCTGCAGGGGAGGGTGCGCTGGGCCTGAAGAGGGGATTAGGGAGGAGCACCCGAGTTCACTGGCGCTAATGACGATATTCTTCAAATAGGCCAGTGCAAATCCCTGAACCTAGAGAAACACGGCCCTCCTTGCCCCGCCCTGTGTCCCGTTTCAAAACAATGTAAAGAGTTCTTTCATTCAACGGGAAGAAAAGTGGGCCGTGGCTGCCACAAGCAGACTTAGGGGAGGCACGGTTCTTCTTTTAACTGTAGTTTCCAGTTTTATTGTTCTGTGTATTTTCGGTCTATTTTATTCCACTTGCTGTTCATTGGTTAGTAGACGGTACTTATAATAGCTCATGGCAGTGTTAATGCTGGCTCAGGAGTAAGGAGCCAGAAAAGTTCTTCACTATTGTTGGGCCTTGTCTTCTTTTACAAAGATCAAATGATGGAAGTATTAAAGCATGGTGACTTGTTCTTCAGGTAAAGTTAACATTTATTTTATATCGAGTAAAAATATACGTCGCTGAGAGGGTGCACCTGGGGCAGCCCAATGATCATCCAATAAGAGGTCTAACTAGTTCCTATGTTAAAGGAAGTCATACGATCTGGCGACATTGCATATGGTTCCCGTGCCCCCTAGGGTTTCTGAACAGTCCTCAGAGTTGGATTTAATGACGTTGGAGACTTGAGAAAGTTGTGTAAGCATTCCTTTTTTTTTTTTTTAATCAATCTGGGATACTAAAATTTTTATGTCAGGGTTTATATTCAACTAATTATACTAGGTTTATTTCTCTTTACGACCTTTCATTTTTGGTACCCTCAGCACATATGCCTAATTTTGTTACCATGCAAGCCGGGGCTCAGCCACTGGGTGCCTTCAGTCTGCATGACTCTGGAATTTGCGTGGAAGGAAACAGGTTTTCATTAGCAGGGTTCCAGCCTCGAGGGGCTGAGAGTACTTCTGCTCAGAGCCCTCCTCTCCCACGAGACCCAGAACTCCCCTCACTCCACAAAAGGCTACAAACCGAAACCATGCCCAGAAGTTCCCCATGTCCTTACCTCTCCGTGAGCCGGTCACGTAGACAGGTCTCCATCGCCCCTGGTACACGCACTTGTGCGATTCGGAGCGGGCATCCTCTTGCAGCGGGTCTCTCCGTCAGGACCCTGGGGTGTGCTCTTCTCAGCGCCGTGTTACACTGGGTCACGGTGTCTCAGGGGCAAGACAGTGGCTTCTCTGTTCGTCCTCCAGAGAAGCAGAAGTCTGCAGCTCAGCATTCCCAGTCCCAGTTCAGCTCCAAGCACCCCTCATGTGTCTGTGCTTGGCCTGGTGGGTCCCCGCAGCTTCATCAGCTCTGCCGCCATCTTCTACAGGCAGTCAGACTTCATGGCCGCCTTCTCTGCAGACCACCTCTGACCTCATCACTCTCTCCCCCTTGACCTTCAGCCCTCCTTAGTTTAAATGCTCAGCTCAGAAATTCCTGCGGGACCTCACATCCTGCTCTTCCTATGGTGCATTAGTGTCCACCATTTCTGTCAGCTCCTCAGTGTCTTGGACCCTCTTTCAGCTGCCATCTTTAGTCAGGGCAAGAATTTCCCAGGGATGCACAGGCATTCAATAAGGGCACCTGCCCGCCCCCCCACCCGGCTATGTCCTGAGTCACTGCACGTTCTCACCATCATGGACAGAATTGCCTTTGGGCAGCAACCTTCTTCCTTCCCTTCAGGAAGGCATCACCATTAACTTGTGTTTGTTATGTGATGTATCTTAAACACTATACCATCCACTCTCCCCGCCTATAGGAAGGATTGTGGGTGCATTCCCCTATTATCATGGGGCCCATGCTCTGTACCCTGTTACAGTTTGTCTCTATATAATCGTATATTGGTATTTGTTCTCTACTTTTCTGCCGTGTGTTCAAACTTACCAACTCTGTAAAGAGATTATGTTCCAATAATGTGTTGATACGTTTGTTGAACTCTGAACATAATTACAGGCTTATGCCCCTATTTAAACCACTTTTCTCATGGCGGGTACATTACAAAGCCAGACTACAGTAGTCTGTTTCACCTGTAAAGTGCTTCAATGTAGCAATAATATTTCTAATGGAAAACACAGGGTCCGGCACAAATAATGCCCCTTCTATGACGAAATTTTTATTACAAAATCATAAGCATGTCATTCTGTGTCATAACAGCATCACATTCAAGCACACCATAGGACATGTTAGGTGAGATGTTCAAATTAAAACTATAAATTATCACCCCCATATTATTATGCTACCAACCACACTCAAGCAGGTGTTTCTTTCTGCCAGACCCTGTAAATTCAAAGTTCCAGTTTTGATGCCAGCCAACATATATCACTCATCCACTTCATAAATACTTATTGAGTAATTCTCATGTATTGAGCACCATACTGGGTGCTGAGGATGCATGACAGAATAAAGTGAAGTCCCTCCTTTTATGAAACATATTCTCCGAATGGAAGGAAAAGACAATGGGCTAATTAAGAGAACAGATACTATCTTGACAGTAAGTGTTACAGACTGCAGTTCACAGATTCCTGTCAAATGGGCACTTGTTAGAAATGCAGAGTCTCAGGCCCCACCCCAGACCCAGTGAATCATAATCTGCATTTGAATAGGACCCCCCCCCCACCGCCGCGTGATTTGTGTGCACAATGAAGTTCGAGAAACACAGCTTTGAAGAACCAGAAAACAGGAGAAGTGTCAAAGGGAGCGCGAAGGAGAGCATTAACTGTCTGTGGCAAGGGCAGGGAAGCTTTTTCATGAAGAGAACCTTTGAGGACCTCCGGAAGCTGATAGAAAGAAGGGAGGAAGTGAGACTTGTGTATGTCTGGGGGAAACTATTCCAGGAAGAGAGACCACAACCAGAGTAAAGGCCTTGAACTGGAGCACGATGGGAGAATATTGAGGAAAGCAGTGACACCAGAGCTGAGGGGAGGGGTATGTGCGGCCAAAGCAGCGGAAGATAGCATTCTCCTATTTCCTGCCCTACCTTCTCCCCGCCCCCCATCTGAGAGTCTCATCTCCCCCACCTGCTCCTTGCCTGTCACCTGCTCCCTCCACATTGCTGCCAGTAGGGAGAGTCTGGGAATGGCCTCAGCTCCAAGCCACACCCCGTGATCACTGGTTGACCTTGGGCCAGAGGTGGAGAAGAAGGGAAGGAGAGAGGAATGTTCTCGAAAGCATGGGTCTTTCATGCCCTGTAATGAGCTGACACAGAGCTGGGCGTACGGTAAAAAAGTTAACTGCACAAATGTTCAATGGAAGAATCAAAGGGATTCCAGGTAGATCAGAGCTACTTTCATTCAAATATAACTTTCTTTTATCTTGACCGTGGTGATTTAAATATCAGCGTGAAGATTTACCTAAATTCCTGACTGGCACAAAGTTGCCCTGAAATAAATACAGCATGAAAAAGGAAAATCTAGTTGGTAGCGTGTTTTCAATCTATGATTATTTCACATACTATATTGCCATACAATATAATATGTAACCCACCGTAGTAAGTTTTTCCATGGCACTGTTCTGCTAGCTGCTTTTCCATAGATGACTTTATCTTCAAAACAATGACAAAGAACATATGGTTACAAGGGATTTTTTTTTTTAAGTAAGAATCCCGAGGCTCCGAGGGGAACTAGCTCGATGAAGCCCACACAGCTGGGGAGACACAGAGCCAGGATGCCAGTCCAAGCGTGTCCGGCTTCCAAGCGTGTCCGGCTCCCAAGCCTGTGTTTTGTTTTATTCTGTTTTGTTTTGTTTTGTTTTTGCTGCGCCTTGCACTATCTCTCTGTCCAAGAACCTAATGGAAACTGGAGATATGGAGGCAGCTAGCCAATAGTTAATGTTCTTGAACTCAGTCTCGGATGTGGGGAATAAGAGTGAGGCATGTTGCTGACGCTTTTCTCCTTAAGGAGTAGACGAAATCTGTTTGCTCCGTTTGCATTTCTTAAATTCTGGAACTCTGGACCTTGAATAATCATTGAAATGATCATCTTGTAGAATATGCTTTAATATGTATGGAAAGTGAGGCCCAAGTGTCTTTTGAAAAGCGCCAAATCAAGCTCCCTTGTGGCTGCTTACTTAAATCATTAATATGATACAAGGAGGATAAAGGAGGATAAGATGTTCCCAAGCTGTTTAAATTGTTTCAATTTATAGGACAAATAGTCATGCTGGGGGAAAAAAAAAAAAAACTTCTTTGTCATCAGTTGCTTAGCTACCTAAGTGTACCAGTTGTTTCTCTCTGCATAAAACACCCCAAACGTAATGGCTTAAACCAAGAGTCATTTACTTGGTCGTGATTCTGTGGGTCTGCATATGGGGCTGTGATTAGCAGGACAGTTATTCTAGAAGTCTTGCTAGGGGCCATTCATGTGCACGCAGTTACCGGCAGCTCCCCAGGAGCTAAGAGGATCTGAAATGGACCCACTCAGGGAGCTGACAGCTGATTGTGGGTTTGAGAATCTTGGTTCCTCACCCGGCTGCACATCCTCCGGGAGGCTGGACTGGGCTTCATTACGGGGCATTCTCAGAACAGGACAGTGTTTCAAAGGGGTGAGAGTGGAAGCTACACCTCTGGACGCCTAGACTCTGGAAGTCACGTGACATGGCTTCGGCCCGATTCTCTTGGTCAAAGCAAGTTGGAAGCAGAGCGCAGATTCAGGGGGTGCAAATGCAGACTTCGCTTCTGGAAGGGAGCGGCCCTAATGCCACAGCACAGGGGCCTGCGTACAGGGATGGGAGGCTTGGGGGGCCATCTTTACACACAGACCACTACTTTGGGGAAATGGGTGGGGGAAGCAGAGGAGAAAGTAATGATCTGCATCCAATGTCCTGTGTCCATGGTTCGCAGACTTTATGCTACATTCAAATCACCCATTTCTTATTGGAAGCACAGATGGTTGACCTTCCACCCCAGAGCTACTGATTCACTGGATAGGGTGACCCTGAGAAGTTGCGTCTCTGAAAAGTCCCCAGGTGATGGTGGTGCTGCTGCTGCTCATGCGGGCGGACTGCACTTGAAGAACTCCTGGTCACTGTAGCTCAGTGGATTGAGCATTATCCTGTGACCCAAAAGGTCACCAGTTCGATTCCTGGTAAGGGCCCATGCCTGGACTGTGGGCGTGTGAGAAGCAGCTGATCGATGCTTCTCTCCCTCTCTTTCTCCCACCCTTCCCCTCTCTCTAAAAATAAATAAGTAAAATCTTGAACTACTACCGTAGGCCTACAGGGAGTAGAGAAGGAGTTCATCCCTATGCCTGCACGCAAGCTGGACTGAAATTTGAATCAGCTCCAGTGCAGGGGAATACCAAAGGGAACTCCGTGTTATTTCAGCACTGCCCTTCCTCTCCACTCCCCGCCCCCAAAGACCGTGGGGCTCGGAAGTTCAAGTAGATGGGCAGTACACTGAGCCCAGGCAGTATTTGCCTGGAAGAGCAGCTCAGAGACCTGTGGGGGCAAGAACCATGCTTATACAAAGCTTCCCTAGAGACTCGCGGAAACATTTAGGTAGCTAGGACTTTGCACGGCACTGAAGGCCTGCATGGCAGATGGAGGCAAAGAGCCAGCGAAGCTGCTTGTAAATGTCAACGTGAATCCTTTTCTTAACCACGAGCTGCTGGGCCGGAGAACATTTTCGAAAGCAATCGCATACACAACGTACTTAATGTGAAGAGTCCAAATCAGGATATCGGAGTTCTTCAAATGTCCCAGGGAAATAACTTTGAAATGAATGACCATTGTGTATGTTACAAACAGAGATGCCAGTGAATAGAGGTTTCTAGCTGATTAAACACTGATCAAACCAGCTCTTCCTGTAATTAATTTTGGGGAGATCAAGTGTAATTAGAAAAGCACTGCCCGGGGAGGTCAAGAAGCCTGGATTCTAATCTCAGTTGTGTTACTACCTCGCTATGGGCTCGACATACCCTTTGTGAAGAACCAGAAAGCAAATATTTTTTTGCTTCTTGGATCATGTGATTAACATTGTCGTTGCATTCTAAAAGCAGCCAGGCCACAGACCGTGTGTAAATAAACAGCCTGTGTTCCAATAACACTTTATTCAGAAAATCAGAAGGTAGATCAAAATTGGCCTTTAATGCCTTATCTATGTCCGCTCAGCACTAGTCTTTCCTGTGAACCCTGAGGCTTCGTCTTGAGCAAGGGAGCATCCCTGAGGAGAGTCTCACACGTGAGTGTCTTTCCACAATGCCAGGTTTGTTAGGGGAGACCTCCCCAGTAAGCCAATGGAGCCACACGCAGGGCACGCACAGAAAGGGAGGCTTACGCAATAGAAGCGAGCAGAGCTAGCTAGCTTCTGGCACAAAGTCCCAGGAGAGGCGGTTGTCCATCTGAAGTCAGGTGGCTGCAGAGGCGGCAGGTGGAGTGGCTCTGAGTATGACCAGTGGTACAGCCAGGCTTGAGCTTTGGGTGGTCGGAGCTCTTATAGCCCACCAGGGGTGGAGGTCTCGCTCATATCAGTGTCCAGGCGGAGTCCTTATCCCAGTGTCCAAACTTGTGGCTTTGGGTGCTCCAGGCCCCTCCCGAGGGTGTTCCTGTTACACCCCATTACCTCAGTCTCGACACAGCACTTACCATAGCAGTCATGGCTGACAGTGACTCCATACTGGATTGCCAAAGGTGTCCAGGAAGTCCTCCCCACTTTTGATTTCCACACGCTTCTGAACTCAAGTACCCGTGACTGCCCAGATGCTCCCTCTGGCTGCAGGAGAAGCTCACACACTAGTCGAGCAGATGCTGGAGAGGAATCATTCCCGGGATGGCGCTCAGTGGGTAGGAGCTGAAGGATGAGTGCCTCATCTTCCTCACTCCTCGTAGAACAGCTCCCAGGCATGTTCCGCACCACACGTCTGCAGTGAGGTCGAGCCACGGTTGCTCGCAGTGATCGCCTGAGTATTAGCACGTGCCCTATAGACTTCCTTTCTGTTCCCATTCATTCCCTTACTCTAACTGCAGCACTTGCTAGTATCATCTACCAATAAAACTACCCGTACTCACATCCTTGTCTTAGAGCCTACTTCTGGGTGAACTTGAACTCATACAACAGGCCTTACAGTTAGTGCCATGGTTATACCTTTTGAATGAGTCGTGTTGTGATTCCCATTTTGCAGATGGGAACACCGAGGGTCAGAAAGATGAAATAATTGGTCCAAGGTTATAAAGCAATTAAGTGGCAGCGTGAGTATTCAAAGATAGGACCGCGTGCCTCCAAAGCTTATGCTATTAACCAGGATACTGTTTATTAAGCAGTGATTTATTTAGAGACCTCATTTGAATTTTTGACTGCTATACTTCAATATCAAATACACAGAAGGTGACTTGGACACTTGCTGTTTGAACTTCACTTGCCTCTCTGTAGTTGAATAAAGCACCCAAAAGCTATTTCAAATAATACTTTAAATATCTAGGCAGCATGATAAAAGCGTCAGGTTAATTGGAGCTTAGCTATATTGACACCACTGTTTATTTGTTTGATTTACATTGTGAGAGGATGATTCGCGTCTTGTGAAAATGGCCTCCAGTCACCTGCAGTGATCAGGAAAGAAACAAGGAAGGAAGCTATCAATTAGGTCTTAAGATTCATACTCCACTTTTGGGTCCCATTCTTCTCAGAAACACAAGGAGAGGCGCCAGTCTGGGGGAAGGAGAGATTTCACCCTCCTACCCCTCTTGCGTTCATAGGCTGGACTAATAATAACATTTACAGAGGACCAGATTAATAGAAGAAAAACGATTTAATACCTACACACAGGACATCATAAATGATACTCGGAGAAGTGATGACCCAGATCAAATTTTTATATTTTTAAACAACTGAACAAAAAAATTTGTGAAGAATCGACAGGACAAAGAGACTTAGAGTCGGGCACTCATCAGTGTAGAATCCAAACAGAGAGAGAATTTGGTAGTAAATCAGTGAAACGAAATAAGGTTTCTTTATGTAGGGTGCTTTCCTTAACTCTAGGAGTAAGGGTCTCTCAGCCCCTTTGGAGCGAGGAGGAAAGTGCGTTTCACAGGGAGATACAGTTACTGCATTCAAGCGGACAAGGGAGAGTCAGTGTGCCCTTCTCCTACTGTCTGCTTGTCAAGTAACTTTAATTCAGAGTAATCAGGATGCCACGGCAGGGTATTTTGGGTGGCCTGTGCGGGGCCCCCCACACCAGCCACAGCCTTCCCTGTTCCAGCTGTATTGCTCGCTGTTGCTTTCGCTTCGGCTGAAGCTCGAGGATGAGGTACATCAGTTTCGGTGGGGCCAAGTCTTTCTGTGCTGGAAACGCCCCGGGCATGGCCGTGCTGTTGTTTTTCTGTTTCATGCCTCTAAACTGGACGTTCTTTGAGTCTAATGCACCAGGAGTCATCTTTTGAACCTAAATAAGTGAAACCCCCTAAGCACTTATAATAACCAGATAAGAAATGACTTTTAGACCCTCCCCAGGATATTTCAAAGCCCTGGGCTACTACAGAGAGCCTCCAACTCTTGGCAGCAATAAATTAATCAATTAATAAAATCACATTTGGATGCTCCAGTGAGGTGAGGGTGCTTGCAATATGAGGTGTTTCACAGCATGCAAAGGGAAGTGACAACAGTCAACCCTGGCTGGGTGTGGCCCCAGTAGTGATCACATGGATCAGAAAGGCGTCTTCCTGTGTAGGCAGTAGGGCTCCCTGGTGGAAGCCAGGTTCTCCAACAACATTGGAGCCAGTTAACAGGGAGGATGCAACAGTGGTTTCATTGTTAATAGCCAAGACAGTGATAAACTGTGAGAACCAGAATATTTAGATGGTTTTTTAAAAAAATTTTTTAAAGATTTTATTTATTTATTTTTAGAGAGGGAAGGGAGGGAGAAAGAGGGAGAGAGAAACATCAATGTGCAGTTGCTGAGGGCCGTGGCCTGCAACCCAGGCATGTGCCCTGACTGGGAATCAAACCTGCGATGCTTTGGTTCGCAGCCCGCACTCAATCCACTGAGCTACACCAGCCAGGGCAGAATATTTAGATGTTATTATCCATTTTGTGGTGATAGAGTTCCCTCTTTTCTCCTCTCACCCTTTTGGCAGTTGTATTGCTTGGTTATCACCTCCAGTTAGAGCCAAGCTTTGGGCTCTGAACGGACAGAGGAAGAGAAGCTCAAATTCATCATTTCTAATGCTCGTTGGAAGCATTCCGGGAAGTCCCAGAGTGGTGTGTGTGCGCATGTGCGGGGAGGAGGAGAGCATCCGTGATTGAATGAAGTATTCTGATCGTGAGAAATTTTGCAGTTATCCACATCCTGCATTTTAACAGAAATAAAGGGCTTGATACAGTAAGATTACCTTAGCCTTCTTATTTCTCTCCTTCCAAAAGAAGGGCCTTTGCTGGAAATGGCTATAAAATTTACAGCAATGTTGAACTTCTTCTCAAGCTATTATCAAGGGGAAATTGGAACTATTTGAACATATTCGTGAGGATAGGCACCCCATGGCCCACAAAAGCAAGACTCGTCTTTGTATTTCCTAATATATCCTAAAATGTTGCTGAGTCATTTAGCCACAGAATGTAACATTACCCTCAAAGAGAGAAGATTCCAAGAGGAAACTAGCAGTTTGCATGTCAATTGTAGAGTATCAGATTGTGATCTGCAAGGTTTTGAAAGGTCATTCATTCTTCTCCACTCTCTTCAGGAAAGCTCTTTCTCTCTTCGAAGCAATCTCGTGGTTAACTGCCCACCCTCTTCTTTAAAAATCAAGAGCGGGTGGAGTTCCAACACTAGTCATACTCAAGACATTCCTTCAGCTGCCTGGCCCAAGTTCCAGCTACTGTCTAAATGATTTTGTCATTAGGCAAAGAACATTTCTTCTCACTGTACCTTTTAGACAGCCTTCAAAAGTCTATTATTCAATCTTGCTACAAACTTTCCTTTTCTCACATAAATCAGGTGAGTCCCCCAGACTTATCAACAAAACAGCTGTCTTTCAAATGTTTAAAGTCTCTTCTTTGTAAATGTTCACACATCTCACTGGCCCTCCCCATTCTACTCTCCCACCTGTGTTTTCTGTATTGCTTTTCTGGGCTTCAGAATTGGCCAGTGTCCCATGATTACTGTTCTACTCTTGACTCAGTCACGTGACATCTGCACAGGCTTTCTGCTACCTTTATATGATGACATCATACTCAATCTGACAACTATTAGAGTACCTGGCCCTTTTTCTGCCACATTTTGGCGTATCCAGTCATATCCTTCTATATTGGAACACCGCAAAAAGGTTTCCCTTGCAATTTGTAGGATCGTCAGGTGGACTTGCGTGATTTCACCAGCAGCATTTATACCTGCTCGTGCATTCCCCATGCTAGAATGGCTCTACCTCAGTCACACCTACTCCTCCAGGCACTGACAGATCTCTCTGCTCTTATTCCCAGCCCCTTTTCTAGAAAGAGTCATCTATATATAGTCCCATCTCTCTCTCTCTCTCTCTCTCTCTCTCTCTCTTTCTCACTCTCACTCAACTGCCATGTGACTATGTGCCTATCCCTCCCTCAGTCCATGGGAAGTACCCTAAGGCAAGAAGCGGTCTCTATGCTAAAATACTTTTCCATCCTCATCTTATAAAAACTCTGAGCAGCATTTAATGCAGTTGGCCCCTCCTGTTTGGAAACACTTCTGTCCCTTCACATACACATGTCGCCACACTCTGTTTTTCCTCTTGCCTCCCAGGCTACTCTCTCTCAGCTTCCTTGCTGGCTCCACCTCCTGGCTTTTAAATCTCCGAAGTAATGTAGGCCTGCTTTTTTCACATTCTTTAATCTCATGGGTAATTTCATCTACTCGCGTGGTTTCAAGTAACCCTATACATTGAAGTTGCCCACCTTCTTACTCTAATGCCACATCTTTCCTTTGAGTTCTATAGCTAGACATTCCTTTTGAAACACAGCAGCGAAACACAAAACACATACAGATTCCTGTCCTCATAGAGCTAACGGTTCTGTGGGAGAAGAAAATTAATACAATATATATGCATGTTATGAGGTCATAACTGCAATGGAAAATGAAATAAAATGAAAGGGAGTAAAATAAAATAAAGCCAGGAAGAGTGTTAGGATTTTCGGGGTGGAGTAAGGTGGCAGGACTTATAGACACAACTTCACTGAACAGGTACAATCTGTGTGAATGTGGCCAGAGTGTGAGCCATGGTGCTACCTGGGGAAAGAATATTCCAGGTTGCAGTATTCTAGGAACGGCATTCTAACAAAAGCCATGAGGTGGGAGCAGGACTGGTGTTGGAGGAATAACCAGGGTGGTCAGAGCACGGTAAGCAGAGGGGAAAACAGTTCGGAGGTGTGGTAAGGTGATGGAGAGCATTAAAGGCCGTTGGGATGACTTTGACTTTCACCTTTTGTGCAAGTAAGACCCACTGGGGGCTGTTGAGTGCAGCAGGGAGATGATCTGACAAAGATATTTCTGGATGTGTTAAGACTAAAGTGTAGGGAGGCGAGTAGAGCGGAAGCAAGAGAGGACCGGTCAGGCTAATGCCACAATGTCAGTTAGAAACGATCGTTTCGTCCAGAGTAGGGACAGGGGAAGTGCCAAGAAGTGGACAGATTCTGGATGTATCCTAAAGCCAGAGCCAGCAGGATGGGTCAACAGATTTGATAGAGGGAATGAGAAAACACGATGAGGTTTCTGTCCTGAGCAAATGGCGAGAATGGGCTCGTCATTTCCTGTGCGGGAAGATGGTAGGAGGTGCTATCAGAATCTCCGCTCTGTACAGATTGTTACATGGGCTCATGCACTATCCAAATGGAAGTGTAGAGTAGGTAGAAAGCAGACTGCATGACCTGGAGGTTAGGGGAGAGATCCAATCTGGAGATGTAAATATGCAATTTCTCAAATATAGCCGAGCCATGAGATTAGAGCGACGAGGGGTCAGTGTCGATTGAAAAGAGAAGATATATAAAGACTGAGCCCCAGACCAGACCCCAATGGTAACCCCAGTGGTAGGGGATAGAGTAATAAGTACTCAGTGAAGTAGGAGGAAAACCCACAGAGAAACCTAGAAGCCAAGTGAAGGAAGTGGATTAAGGAGAAGGTACTGATACATTGCACCAAATGCTGCCTGTAAGTCTCATAAGAAAAAGCCTGAAAATAAATACACCGTGGATTTAGCAAATTTGGATAGAGCGACAGAGGCATGGGATGCAGATTGCAGTGAATTCGAGAGAGAACCCGTGTATCCAGCAGCTCGCTTAACATCTGCCCCTGGAGGTTTCCCAGAAGCCTGCAATCCACCGTGTCTGAAACTGTACCGGTGAACTTTCTCACCCCTCTTCGCCTGCCTTTCCCATCTCAGCAAATGGGGACACCATCCGCTCAAGGCAGTACCAGTAAGTGATCCTGGATGGAGACTTTCCTAACCTCACTTTCCTCACTCCATCAGCCACTAAGTCCTACTGATTGTATTACTTAACTGCCTTCCAAACCATTTCACCCATCTCCATTCCTTCTGCCACCATCATGTGTTACCTGGATGCTTGCCCCCTAACTGATGTGATTGACTTCCCCCTCATCCATTTCACAGAGAAAGAGATTCCACAAAGAATCATAGTACAAAATGTACATCTTATTCTATTATCATTGTTGAATGGTGTCTCTTTGCTTTCGGAAGAAATCTTTAAGTTATTAACATGGCCTGCAAGGTGTTACGTGATGGTTTACCTGCCTACCCTTCTTGTTCTCCTGCCCCGCCCCCTTTTGCTCAAAGCCCCGCCTCTCTAGCCTTCTTCAGTTCCTGTAGTATGTCCGCTTCTTCCCGGACGCAGGGTCCTCACATCTGCTTCTCTCTGGCCCGTATCCTTTAGCTCTCAGCTATTCTACAGGACTTTTTCCTTGAGCCTCCTATTATACAATCTCAAAGCATATTTTCCTGTTGCATAGCCTTATCATTGTTTTGATTACTAAAGTATTTACATAATTATTGAGTTTTCCTTTCCTAAGACACTGTAAGTTCCAAGAGCAGCCTAGTTGATATCTGTTTATCAATGCATGCAGCTCTGATTCAATGGCGAGCATACAGTAGGTGCTTAATATATTTCCCCCCAACAAATGTTTATTTTGGAGTTGGTTCAAATAAGTCAACCTACTGAGTAATTATAACAGCAAAACAGATTGAGCGATTATATGCTCGTCTGGCTGTTTAGTGGCAGAGTTGGACTCCAACCCACATCTCTTGAGTTTGAGCTCTGCGCTCTTCAGCATTCTCACGTATCAACTCCTTTTCCTTCTTAGGCACAACTGGCAGATATGTTTATCTTCATATTCTCAGTGGTACATCCTGATTTTTTTAAGACTACAGTATTGGTCAAATAGGAATGTGCCGTGGCTTTGACGCAAGTTGTGCAGGCTAACTCTATCCCCGGTCTCATTCCTTAACACTCATTCATGGCTATGTCCGCACACCCAGTTTGAGAACCTGTACTTTCCAGTACAACATGCTCTCTTCCTGTTAAAAATTTCTATAGTTTATTTCTTCTCTCATGTTCAGTATTTTGAAGAAAATACATTTTAATTTTATGTTCCAGAGTGCTTGCCGGTCCACGATGAGGTCATGAAATAGGCATCTAATCTAGCTATTGTAATATTGAGGCAAAATCGGTAACAGTATTAACCACACCAGTCAGTAAGTTGTAATATAGACCTACAAGGGAAAAAGAAAGTCTTCAATTCTGGATAATTATCACAACTCCAAAAACGTCACTGTTCTCCAACATTAAAAAGGAGGAACTAAATAACGTGCCACTAAAAAAATAGGAGACAGCTTTGCAATAAAACAAATTAGTCCATCTCCAGTGTCACTCCAGCTTTCTAGGGTGATTCTTTGCTCTCAAACAAATGTGTGAATAAAAAATATAAATAAACTCCCTCTAACGTTTACAGTGGATTATAAATGGAAGAAGTAGTTTTGCTCCTCATATTGAAGTGAGTGAGAAAAGTTGTTTCCTCAATTATTAGTATATTTTTAAGCCTATGATGTGATGATCAGCATTTCTGCTTATCAAGTCCAGCAAGATCAAAAGAGAAATCCTGTTCTTTTTTCTTACTGATTCTCATGTGTTTGAGGTGAAATGTGCCTTTCTCGTTTGGACCTGCATTCCATGTTTAACAAAGAAAGACATAACTCAAAATTGAATGGTACAGTTTGAATTGAGATTTTTTTTTCAAGGTCGGGACCCAGTTTCATAAGGAATTTTATTTTTGCCAATATGGCTGACACCCACTCCCACCAGCTGAAAGATAAACTTGTCTAATAAAGCTTTCAGATTCAATTTGCTCTTTGCATACCGCTCGAGGATCTCTGGAGGTCATTCACAGCATGCGCTGCGGCCCCAACGGGGAGAAGTAATGGAAAGATTCTGGTTAAAAAAGCTGCCACTATCCCTTCCAACCTCCTTGAATTCGAATATAATAAGCAGGTTTAGAGACGCAAATCTCTGTGAGTCTGGGGATTTCCATCTTGATCTCTGACTCCGAGCAACGTTTGAATGCCTGGATTTGTATCTATTATCTGGGTAAATAAATGCCTCATATTGAGAATATTGAGGGCAATGTGCTTTGACAACAAAGTCTGATGAACATCAGGCAAAACAACCTTGTCACTTCGTGTAAACACGAAGGTCTCTGAGGTCTCACAGTCTGGTTCTATTCTAGTAATACATAAACGTATCAGAGTTTGTTTGTTTTTTTCAAAAATATTACCTACTTTTACTTTAATTATTCGCCCCTGGCTTTTGCATTGACCTGACCATACCTAATATTTGTCTTAGAGCTAACATGCCCTAGTACCTTGCTCCGTACCAGGCATTTGGCTAAATATCCTTTGTGTATTGTTTCATTTCATCTTACAATAGTTTTATAACATAAGTACCACTTTCTTATCTTTTTAATCATAAGAGGAAAGTAAAGCTTAGAGAGAGTTGTTATCCCAAACGCCGCCAACTACTAAGTGAACACAGCATGGCCCTAAAACTGGATTTTCCAGAAGTCCGCGCCTGCCTTGAATCTGCACGCTAAACAGTCTTGGCCTTGGTAGTGCGGACGGTGCAATGAAGTCCGTAGACTGTGGAATCAATTCTACTGTCCTTTTCATTCCTTTGTAATAGATGGGCTCTGGCAGAAGTAACGCCTACATGAGTGCAGTTGGTAGGGTAATACTGTGGGTATAATAATGTATAGTTTTCATTTGAACATCTCACCTAAAATGTCCTGTGGTGTGCTTCAGTGTGATATTGTTATGTTACAGAATAACATGCTTATGACGGCGTAATAGAAGATTGTGTAGTAAACAGGGGCGTTATTTGTGCCAGACTCTGTATTTTTTCCAAATGACGTTCAACAGCAGTGCTACTTCTTCCCCCGCCTTTCTTCTCTTGCCATCTAAGTCTTATACTAAAGCTATGTGGATGGAGTTAGGTCTAAAACAGTAGCACCCTTGATGCTTAATACTAACCCTATGGCTATGGAAGCAGCTAACAGCATCCCGCATTAAGGGAACCACTCCCAGCTTCTCATTTTTCTGCCCAAGGGATTTCTCCGATGTGCCAGGATCCCAGAGATCCCTGAGCTAATGCAGACTCCAGACTCGAAGCCGTGATGGGTGGGCAGCCCTCAGCCAATGGGAGATGAGAGCCCACGAATCCCTGAATAGCTTTTGAGCCTCTATTACTCTTTAAGCAGACAGAATAGGGAAAGGCTCTGGCATTATCCAGCCCGGGCTTTTCATAGTCATATCCATAGTTTTCCATAGTAACCTCAATAATGCACATTCTATTGACATTTCCATCGTCTCTGTCTCACTCTGCGGGTCTTTCATTCATTCCTGCTTCCGAAGGACAGCTGCCAAATGAACGATCTGCGCTGTCCTTTTCCAGGCCCTGTTTTCCAGGAATCCAGAGATAATAGTAAGAAAAGTGGCAGGAACTGATAGAGAAGACCGTAGGAGATGAAGATATTTTTTCTATATGGCAGACTGTATATTTAAATGCCTACTTAACAGTGCCACTCGGACGTCTCAAAAATAATTTCATGGTCTTCTTCTATAATCCGATTCATGATTTTCCCCGACAATACCCCTCTACTTCTGGTTTTAGAGTGCCGCTGGTGCAGTAGCAAAACCCGAGGAGTCATCCTTGACCCCTTCCCACCTCACTCCTGGACATCCGCTGGCACATCCAGTTGGTTCGTTCCTCCTAAATATTTCTCAAATCAGCTTTTGTCTCTGGCTTGATCCTGCACTGCTCCTACCCAATCTCTCATCATTGGCGCCCTGGACTGTTACAATAGCCTTCTATTAGGATAATCATAGCCCTTGTTGGCCCTGAGCTGACGTGGTTTATGTCCAGTGCCTCAGTGTAATCAATTAGTGCCCCTTGCACTCTTAACATCGTCCTGGGTTTTGAGATAAATACAATGATGTGGCCATCCCAACCGGAACTAATCTCCTCTCCATCGATTCTTCTCTCCTACCCAGGGTAGCTCTGTGATGCTTTCAAAATATCAGTTGGACGGCAGAATTCTCTTTAAGACACTCCAGTGGCTTCCTGTTGTTCTCAAAGCAAAAATATTTAACAGCTTATGGGATCTTGTGTAGTGTGGCCCTTCCGATTCCACCACCCCTATGCCCCATGCCGTGTACTACCTGCTCTCCTAGATCCACAGTGACTTGCTTTCTGTTGCCTTGCTGAAGGGTCTGCTCTTTCCTGCTACAAGCCATCGCACGTACTGGCATGTCTGGTTAGGACAACCCTCCTCTTGCTTTTCTCACCTCATGCCAATGTACTTTTCAGGTCTCAGTTCAAATTATGTGCACTCAGAGAAGACTCCTCTGACCTCCCAGACTAGGCTACAGTCTCCATGGTTAGTATAAATATAATTTATACTGCTTCTCCAAAGCACGTATCAAACCTTTTGTTGAATTCTGACACAATTTGAATTTATGTTACTCCCACCCCTGCCCTTGACTGGGAGCTTCTTGAAGACAGACTCCGACCTCTTTTGCTCATCATGGAATCCACAATACCTGAGAACGTATGAGGAAGTCACGAATATATACCAAGCATCCATACCCGGTATAGATTCGGAGGTCACACAGAATAATTGCAGACAGGGCTAGGGACAGAGAGGGAGCCCAAGAGCCAGGGATCAGAGTGTTCCGGAAATGAGAGAGAGTGTCAGAGGGGATTGGAAGAGAGTGGCAGAGAGGTGTGGAAAGACGTAGAAATGAAGGTTTAATGAACCATTTCCTTGTTCCAGACACAGAGCTAGCTAGAGGGGCTAAGAAAACTTACAGAAGTTAAAGGTCTTGCCCAAGTTTCCTTAGTGAGCCAATGGCTACTTTTTATTTCTTTTTTAATAATTTGGAAAAGATTTTATTTTTTATTTATCTTTAGAGAGAGGGGAAGGGAGGGAAAAAGAGAGAGAGAGAAACATCAATATGTGGTTGCCACTTATGTGCCCCCTACTAGGGACTGGCCCACAACCCGGCCACGCGCCCTGACTGGGAATCGAACTGGCGACCCTTTAGTTCACAGGCCGGCGCTCAATCCACTGAGTTAATGACTACTTTTTAATAGACCATGTCCTAACTTGCACCCCTCTCGCTTGCTAAACTCTTTACCTGACTCTATTCCTTTGTTTCCTTTACCATTCTCTAAAATCATTTTAAGTATGTTTGAGTATATTTTTTGTTTCCTATCTCTTTTTGTCTGGCAGAATGTAAACTCCGTGAGGCCATGGCATTTTCAGTGTCTCAAATGTTGCCCACACCCAAGGGGGCTTGCAGAATGTGTGCTATCAATAACTCTCAGTCTGGTGGCGTTCGATTCATCCCATATGGAAGTGGGATCATCCTACCAACTTAGGTTTTAGAACTGGTTTTCTTTTCCCTCATCTTTGCTACGTATCTGTCTACCTATTTTTCTCGGCTGTCTTCTCACACTTTCCCCCTAACTTCCTCTCCGCCACAAATTATACTCAGAACAAGACCGTAGCCATTTGTCAATGATTTTGATGTCAGTGTTTTGAGAGACAACTCCATGTGGAGAATTTGGACCCTCCTGCTGACGCATTGTTTGCTTAAACGATAACAGCAACAACAACGACGTCTCATCTTCTTCCTGAATGCACTGGGTAAATTGGCGCTCACAAAATAGGTAAAACCTGGAGAACAAAAACTGGGACTATTAGAAATATTGGGCTGGCCTCTATTTCTAGACTCAAAACCACCATTGCCAGTTTTGAAAGGGGAAAAGGGAAGGCTTTGGAGTATTTTTATCATTCCACCCAATTTAAATGGAAGAGTCGTGAAATGCCGCTCCAGTGTCTTATTTGCTCAATATTTCTACCTGTAAGAGGAGAACAAAGATGTTTCCAAATAAAGAAAAATATTGTAGTGGTAGACAAATTCCGTTCAAAATGTTTTCTTTGGAAGTTATCACATGACCCCTGTCTCCGGCTCTGCTTGCTGAAGAATTACTGGTTTCCTCCGTGTCTTCTCACCTGTAAGTCTTTTTGGTTCTTTATATTTCATTTCAACATGTCTCTACTCTGCTTTCATTTCTGTTCTCAGTCTTTCATTTCTTACTTCCTTTGTCATCCTGTATGACATAAAGGATCTGCCACCCCAAATCCTTCAATATATTTGCGCTGCCACTGTTTATGTTCCTGCCACGTATAATCCTTACGGATCTGCTGGGTTTTCTAAGTTTCTATACTGTCTCCCTTACTGAATGGTCTATTTGCTTCCTGAAATGAGATTATGACTCTATTAGATGAGCTCATTCCATTTTCTGTGTTCTTTTTACCTAAGGGCCTTGGTATAATATAATTCTTGAAATGGTATAATTTATATTAATCCATTGGCAAGATTCCATGAATTAATTATTAGGCTCTTCGCTATGGTTCTTTATAACCCTCTCCTCGGCGACTTGATGGTCTTAACCAAGAATCACCCATCCCCATTTAAATTCTCTATTATCTTAGTATTTCAGGTCGCATGCTTTCTTGTTTTGTTTAGTTATTTTTTTCAGTGACCTCTCTGGTCACTTACTAACATCCTCACTTAGTTGGCATGTTTCTGTCAGCGCCTTCAATGCCTTGGTATCACCCAGGACATTAACACTGACTCCATGTCTCTTTCAGGTGGGCACCCGCTCCAGTTGCCCCTAGCCCATCCAATGCTTGTTGTCAAATTTCATTCGTATTTTCAAAATCGTGAGTGAAAATACGTAACACCAAATTGACCATCTGAACTCAGATCATTTTAATGCCAGTTCAGTGTATTAGAGAATGCGACATAAAGACTACTCAAATTATGCCCGTGGTTAGTTCTCGCAGACTTCTTGCAATTCCAGACTCACATTTGCACCTGTTGACCAGCTGCCAACTGAATGTTCCACACAGATTTCAAACTCAGCATACTCAAATTTGATATTATTACGACCTTCGGAAAAACCTACCCCTCTTACTACACTTCCTGCTTTTGCAGGTGGCACTACTGTCCACCAACTTCAAAGTCAAGGAGTCATTCTGACACTTTCTTTATTCTTTACTAATAAGCTGTCAGTCACCAATCCTATTGATCCCGTAAGCCAATGAACCCTGAGCTTTCTAATTCAGCCCCCATTTTTTTTCATTCATTTGGCTGTCATCTGCAAAACCTCGTTTTTGGTTTCCTCGTCTCTTCCAACCCATTTTGCATACTGGAAGTTCATTGAAAATGGACTATTTAGCATGCTTATTATATTACCTAAGTCAAGGTTGTATACTGGTTACCTTTCTTCTCTAGGATTGCTCAATATAGTACCTGCTAGGGTGTCTAAATTATTTCCTACATCCCCCATCACTCTTGATAATCAAATAATACTAAACTATTTATAGCTCCCCAGTTGCCCAGTGCTACCTTTCGACTCTAACATATTCTATCCACCCTCTACCAGGAATGTGCTAGTCATCATTCATTCACTTTTGGTAAACTCGACCTTGAAGTCTCAGCTTAAAATATCATTTCCACAAGTACCTTCCTCCCTGCGCGGTCTTCCAGGGGAATGCGGGTTCTTCTCTCTGCACACTACCCTTTTGCTATTCACCTCAATTTCAGCAAGTGTAATATATTTTACTGACATTTGCTGTTGGCGTGTTATGTCTCCCACTTGCATAGAAACTTGTTAAATCCAAGAATAATGTCTTAATTATGTTTGTAACCTGGGTGACATGCTTAATAGTTAAGATGTTTGGGGGGGCTGCAAGGAAGAGAATGCCCATTAAAACGAGCTTCAACAATAAGGAGAATGAACCTCATGTGACTGGAAGACCAGAGACGAGAGCAGGCTCCAGGTGCAAGGCAAACAGAACACTGTTTCTTCATCTATGATTTCCTTTGCTCTGATGGTCCCTTGTGTCAGCGCTGACCTCCTCATTTGAGTTCCTCCAGGTCTCAAGGTGGCTGTCAGTAGCAATTGGGACAACCTGATTTGTTGTCATTGTTGTTACCATGAGAGAGAACCTTTTATCTCAAGGACAGATTAAGAGATTTATCCATCAGTCAGATCAACCAGTCTAGGTTCCTAGACCAATAATAGTCTTCAGAGTGATGCCATGGGCTAGCTGACTTAGAAACTTTGGGTTCCTAAACCCGAGTTAAGGGGATGGGCTTAGCTTCATTGGCTTAGAGTGTAAGGCTTAGGTGAATCGAAATCCAACTCGAACGAGGGGGTGGAGTCCATGAAGATGGAAGAGGAATGCGTAATGGGTGTAGGGGTAACGGGGGATGCAGGTGGTTCGATTCACCATCACCACTCACTCTACTGGCATGGTGCTAGACCCAAAGATATTTAGTGAATATTTGTTCACTGAACCTGTGCAAGATGATCTTACTGAAAGTTGTGTTTAAAAATAGGTAACAAGAAGAAATATTCCAAGACGAGTTCATTATCATCAAGTTACTCATTTACATTGGGAGGCACTCACTCCTCCTAAGCATGGTGAATATAGATAGTGTCTTATCCTTTCTTCAGCCTGTGCCTGAATTTTATCTTTGCCTAAATCTGGAAGTTAATAGGAGCCATTTTTAATTTTTGACCATTGGTTTAACAACATTAATTGAAATGCATATAGCTCAGCAAAAAAAAAAAAGAAAAGTACTAGCTTATCATAATATAATATCATCAAGGAAAGTGATACTTTCACTCAGCTACTCTGCTTTTTTTGTGTATTCTCAGTGTCTGCAGACCTAATAGAAAGGCGTTATCTCAGCACCCTATACGTTTAATTTTAAAAAACAAGGAACCATGAATAATGCAAATCCCTTTGAAACATCTTTACTCCCATCTAAAATATGAAACAGCCAAATCAGAGGTTCTTAATAATTTAATCAGTGAAGCATAATGGGGGGATTTAGAAAAAGTGCCTAAACTATTCAAAGATTCTTCAGCTGGCGTTTAATGTTGATATCAAGTTATTTCTTGCACTGGCAAACAGCCAAGCTATTCCCTGGTCCCATCCCCTTTTCAGCATTTAGTGGTCCCCTCAATCATCCCTATCACAGCCCCAGGAATGTATCAGGGCAACTCGGCAATAATAGTATATTACTATTAGGGCTGGAATTTTGAGGTAGTTTATCTTCCGGAAAGGCTATGACTAGAGCAGTGAGACCAAGTAGAGTGAGTTTTATTAATGACACCCAAGATTTTAGACACATACTATAACCTTCAATCAATTTTAATACCACTTTCTATACCGTGGTTTTGCTCTAAACCATTCCAACTGTATTATAGTCTCAGGTAATACGATGTTAGAGTTGTCAGGGAAACACGTATGTAATAATTTCCTTAGCATTTAACCCTAGAAAGGGAACCTTTTAGTGCTTCCTGTGTATTGCAAAGGCAAGTGCTATATTTACCTAGAATATCATTTTTCTTTGTTATAAAATACATTCACAGTGTAATGAAAAATAAGAACTTGATTATCTCTTTCTCTGAAAGGCCTTGGAAATAAATCTATCAATACGAGTCTATCTTACATAAGTAGTCAGAGACCTTTCACCAAGTTCACAATTATTCAGTAATATTTGAGTGAAAGTCATTCTTTCAGACTCTCAAAGTCTTTTTCATTAGAAAAGCTTTCTCACTTATGAACTCATTGTTTCTTTTCAGAAACTATATTAAATGAAAATGAAATCTCCGTGTTTTTTGCTATTGATAAAAAGTAACTTGAAAGCTCTCCTATATTTTGAAAACTTTGCCTTAGTCCAAATAATTAGGATGATTTAATAGACTAAAAAATAATCTTAAAAATAATAGATGCGTTTTTTTCATAATCTAAGTAGGAAGTCTTAAAAATTGTCCTATGCCAAATAATTCGCATGAAGTGGAGGAAATTGCCTTCTGAAGGTCCATGATATGTAGTGATTTCCAATGGGCTTGATAACACCTATTCTGTTGAATGGTTGGGTGGTTCAAATATGGAGAGCTTCTAGCTCTCATTTCATGTCGTGAAAAACTGTTGGGCGGAGGTCAACCCCTCACCTCCTAAGGAAGCCCAGCGATCACACACACCTGCTTTTTTTTTAATGACATTTTTAAAACTGTTGTTCAAGTACAGCCGTCTCCATTTCCCTCCCCACCACTCCCCCCAGCCGCAGCCACCCCCACCTCCCACCCTCTATCCAACCCCCCTTTGGCTTTGTCCATGGGTCCTTTATACACGTTGCTTGACGACACACCTGCTTTTTGATTTGCAAAGACTCTGGGACACACCTCCTCAAAATGATCAGGGATCCACTGGATTTCATGCAAAATAATTCCGACCAACATTTACGATGCTCAGAGGTGAGAGATTTTAAAGCTCCACCTTGGAATTCCCACACATCCTTTCCACTTCTAGAATTTTATATTGAACCAGTAAGGAATAATGTAATGAATCATATAATCAAGCAGCTGGAAACATTTTACCTAAGGCTGCCATCATCTAAGAGTTCAGAGAAGGGGGACATGAAGTTCAAAGACTTCACAGATGTGAGATTCTGATCACAGAGAATAAAGATTAGAAAGGCGAAGGTACTTACGGCTGAGGAGCAGCTTGGGCAAATTTATTTTGTAAAGAATGAAGGTGTATTGAGTATTACATGAGACTGGCTAGCCTGAGACAGCATGGACACGTGGGGTAAGTAGTAGAAAATAATTTCCTGTAGGTAGAACGAAGGCCAGTGCGAGTATGCAGACAGTCCTATGGTGTTTGTCAGCTTTCGTCTTCTCATCTCTACCCACCAATCTCACTGCACGGGGTAGCGGCATTCACGTATCTGCCTGGGGGTTTTCCCACTAGGGGCTATGACATACGTGGAAGTGCATGAAAAGCCTACCAGAATGTCGATAACTCAGAGTACTGCTGTAGTGACAATCTTGAATCTGTACCAATTTATAAAAACTAATACACCATTTCAAGAATTCAGGTTTTTCTGAATGGAGAAAAAACCCTCTTCTATGACACCACCCATCTTCAAATGATTGTAATAGCATCGTTTGGCAACACTGAAAGTTGCAATCAACCGTAAGAGGGAGAAATGGAAGTTTTGAAGATATTTGATCAGAGTGATATTGTCAGGCAGTAATCAACATTACAGAGGATCTCAGAGCAGACGCTGCAGATAACTGAGATTTCCCGGGATTGTTGAAAGGAGTTCTCAAATCTCTGAGCACACCAAGCGTTGTCTTTGGATCAAAGAAGCGATATGTTTCCCACATACAGTACTAGATATTTTCAGAGAGATGTGAATCCTACTGCAGTTCATGTAAAATCATATTAAAATATTCCTGAAGTCCGAATAAGCTGAGTTGTGTCAATATTTTTTTTATTTTTTCAAAGATTTTATTTATTTATTTATTTTTGGAGAGATGGGAAGGGAGGGAGAAAGAGAGGGAGAGAAACATCAATGTGAGAGAAACATCGATCTCTTGCCTCTTGTACACAGCCCTGACCCGGGACCAAACCCACAGACCCCTTCATATGCCCTGACTGGAAATCACACCAGCAGCCTTCTGCTCTCGCGGGATGACTTGCAACCAACTGAGCCACACCAGTCAGGGCTGTGTCAATGTTTTTTTTTTTTCATCCTATGCATACTACATATAAGATTATTATGCCAAGGCATTTCTGAGATTCCAAAGGCATCTTTATAGTATTATAAACTGCTGGCAGAGTCAAAAGATTACTAAATTAGGCCCTGGCTGGTGTGACTCAGTGGATTGAGTGCTCACCTGCAAACCAAAGGGTCACCAGTTCGATTCCCAGTCAGGGCACATGCCTGGATTACGGGCCAGGTCCCTGGTTGGGGGCATGCGAGAGGCAACCAATCAACGTGTCTCTCTCATATAGATATTTCTCTACCTTCTACTCTCTCTAGAACTAAAAATAGATAAAAGTTTTTTAAAAGATTACTGAATTGGGAATTCAGAGTCCTGAGATCTGGTCCTTACTGCATCTCTTGCCAGCCTGGGTCTGGGAGGCCTGGACAAACCATTCAACACTTTGGCCCTTGGTTTTTTTTTCATTGTTAAATCATGGCATTCTCCCAAATGGGACAACTTTTGTGAATGCTACCAGATACAGCACCTATGGTTTTAGGCGTGCAAAGTAAGTAGGCTTTGCTTGAAAATCTTTTCAAGTTTCACACTGGCTGGCATAGCTCAGTGGATTGAGCGCGGGCTGCAAACCAAAGCTTCACAGGTTGGATTCCCAGTCAGGGCACATACCTGGGTTGCAGGCCACAGCCCCCAGCAACTGCACATTGATGTTTCTCTCTCTCTCTCTTTCTCCCCCCCTTCCCTCTCTAAAAATAAATAAATAAAATCTTTTAAAAAAAGGTAGTACAGAAAATCTTTTCAAGTTTCTATACCATATGTTTAGGCGATATTTAAAATTAAGTTACTGAAAGTTTATTTCTTTAGAATAATTTACTTACAGGATTAGGTGATAATCAAATCTGATTCAGTAAGCCGCAAAAAGAGCATCCCTGAAAGGAGATGAAGAAAAGAGTCCTGACTTGTTATCGTTTTTGTTAAAGTCACCTCTGAGTATACTGATCCCTGCTCCTTCCATTCCATTTTATATCAAAGTGAATGGAAGCATCAGGCTTCACATAGTAGAGCGGCCCCACATTTTCTTCGGGAATTGGCCTTTCTGCCTAGCTGTTTGCTTCTGTTCAGGTTCTCACATGCTACAAAAAGGTTTCTGTGTGTGTTCAATTCACGGAAATTAGCTAACAAGTTGTTAATAAGAATAGCTATTGAAATATGAGATAGCTGTGCCTTTGAGGTCAGACACAAGTTGGAAGAAGAACTTTGGTGACTTTTTTATGTTTTTCGCCTTATGACAGGGCAAAAATGAAGAGTTTGACCAATTTAAAAGTATGTTTCCTCAGAAATGCATAATTAGTTTCCTTTCTGTTTTCTCTAGTTTGATGTTTCTCTAGTTAGCATTGTTTCAGCTAGGTTTATTTTATTTCTTTGATATGATTTACTTTCATGTAACAAGCTTTTTCACTAAGTAGCATAGAACTTAATTAAATATTACCTCCTTCCTGTGTTTTTGTCTTAAAATGATAGGTTAATATAGACTGTAATTTTATACAGTAAATAATTTTAATTCTAGTTCTTACCAGCTCTCATGGGATAAAGGTAAAATCAGTTTGAAGGATTACGAGTATTTCTCCTAATTAAAAAAAGTGTGATTTTTCTATTATAGACTGCATAATTAACTCTACCTTAGAATACTTGAGTATTAAATGTAACTTCATTTTATTCAAAAGTTTATTCTCTAGTGATTTTTTAAAATGCAACATTTTGTAGAATTCTACATCTTTCATGCAAACTGTGGCCATCATGGAAAAAGTTGTAGTATTATTAGGGTTTAAATATGATTTACTGCCCTGGCCAGGGGGCTCACTTGGTTGAGCGTCACCTTATACATTAGGGGGTTGTGAGTTCGATTCCCAGCCATGGACATACCTAAGTGGCAGGTTTGGTCCCTGGTCAGGGCACATGCAGCAGGGAACTGATCAATGTTTCTCTCTCTCTGTCTCTGTGTGTTTCTCTCTCTCACCATTCGTCTTGCTCTAAAAATCAATAGATACATCCTGAGGTGAGGAAAAAACACTTTGTAAAATATATATATATGATTTACTGATTTTTAAATGAATTAATATTAATACTGATCTGCTGACTTTCTTGGGTTTCTTTTTTCATTAACAGCTTACATTTCACACTATTGTGTATTAGTTTCAGGGGCACAGCATAGTGGTTAGACAATCATATACTTTCCAAAGTATTCCTCCCAATACTTCAAGGACTCACCAGGCATCATACATAGTTATCACACTATTATTTACTCTGTTCCCCATGCTGTACTTAAATCCCCAGAAACTTCTGGTTTTTAAGCAGCCAAAATAAGACATTCAAAATGAACCAATTCTACAATAGGACAGCCTCACAGTTCTTCTTCAAAAAGCAAAGTAACCTCTGTTCCTATTTCAAAAACCATAAACTGGAGGCTCATAGCTTTCCCATGCTCTCTTTCCACTCTCTTCATTTGAGACCCATTCATCAAAAGGATTAAGATGGCGTGACTCCAGTTGGAAGCAGTAGCAAGAGTGTGCCTAAAAACTGTCACGCTCACATTCCTGGGAGTGTCGCCATCTCACTACCATGATTTATAACCATTGAACAATATGCTTTTATGTACGATTACCTCTCCTACTTTCAAACAGAATCTGAGATGGTTTAGTGGAGAAGAAACAAACATCATAATCTTATTTTTATGCTTTGTAACACACAGTTTTTCCTGTGTTGTTGTTGCCATTTTCTACCTTTGATTTGAAGTTCCTGTTGTACAGTCAGTAGTTATTGCACTTGTGTGCCCGGTGTGCTGGCCTACAAGTTAGATGAAAACGTGAAGTGATTGGGACACAGCTAGTTTCACTACTTCCATGAGTACGCTCGCCCCACCAACAGCTCATAATGTGTTTCCCAGCCCAGGACATCACAAGCTATGTGGAGCCCAGAGCAGTCACCTCAGACCAACACAACACAGTGGTTACATTTCCAATGTCTCGACGAAGACAGAGTTCGAGACTTCAGTATTTGGACTGGTCAATCTCTTTATTGTTTTAGTTATAAGATGCGTGCAGATTTCACTTAAGAAACAGCAACTCAGATGATAAATTGAAACTCCAAGTATAACCAACGAGAATAAAATTTACAAGCCCTCAAGCAATGGATACACCAATCCTCTGTGTGCCTTCGTTTTCATTTTCCAGAGCGTTCCATTGAATATTAAACTATATAACATGTGGTATCAATAAATAATTAATTTTAAATTACACTATTGCAAGCTGGAATGGCTGGGAGCATCGTGTTACTTTCACAGATTAGAAACAAATGATTATGTATGTGGACCAAAGCGATGGTGTCTTAGATTGGATTTTCTGGAAGCAGTCTCTGAGACAGGAAGTTGGGTCCACTTTGGGCGGGGTTTATCTAGGGGACTCTTTTGCTGGTCTCAGCTGGCTTCATTCATTCACATACTCATGATTAACCGGTAGTTGATGGCCTCATGTACGCGTCTGGCACTTACAGGTTATTGTAGAAGACAGTGGGTGTGACGGTCCCACTTCGTTATCATTATCCCAGAGGCTAGTCTAGTTCACAGAGTGGTGAAAGGGTTCCGAGCATAGCCCAGTGCCCAAGCTTCGCAAGCCTTGGCTTATGACATATTCATTAATATCCCATTGGCCAAAACAAGTCACTTGGCCAATCCGTCTTCAAGGGGTGGAGAGATATACTATAGCTCTGTTTTTTATTTTTTACTTTAGAGAGAGGGGGAAGGAGAGAGGGAGAGAAACATCGATCAACTGCTTTCCATAAGCTCCCCGATTGGGGACCAAACCTGCAACCCAGGCATGTGCCCTGTCCGGGAATTGAGCCAATGACCTTTCAGTTTGATGCCCAACCAACTGAGCCACACCAGCCAGGGCTATATACTATAGCTCTGGATGGGCGGAGCTAGAGTACCTCATTACAAGGCCGTAGATGCAGAAAGAGCAAGAATGTGTAGACATTTACTCTCTAGCCAGAGTTGCTTTTAGTTTTCTCGCCAAGACGTTTCCTGTGCAATACTTTTCAGAATTCCCTGGTAGCTATGGCTTCTGGTGATTACTGTGAATATCATGTGGCCAAGAGAAGCAGTTAACACTTCCATGTAACCCGTATTTCTGAGGGACACGAGAACACAGGCTTGGATAGGCATAGAGGATGTTCAGTACAGATGCTAAGTGTATAAACCGTATACACACACGCACATGCATGGGAGGAGAGAGAGAGAAATGAATGGCTCTCGATCAGCGTCAATTTCCCCCCTCGGAGAACATTTGATAATGTCTGAAAGTATCTTGGGTTGTCACAGCCGGGAAGGTGCTATTGCCAAAGATACTGATAATCATCCCACAGTGCACAGGGCAGCCGCCCACACCCAGGAATAATTCACGCCAAAATGCCAGTAGTGCTGAGGTTGAGCTTGAGAAACCCTGCTTTTTACTGAATGCATGTAGGATGAATTCCTAGAGGCTGAGTCATAGAAGGGCGCTCAGAAGACGCAAACTGAAGATGGAAAAGGCAGTGGTGTTTCTGTCTTCAAATTAGGGAAGGAAGGGTGCACGTTTGGGTGAAGTCAAGTTGGATAGTCTCCCCAAGAATAATATCTAGCTTGTGGGAGGAAGCTGGACACACTTGATTGTTATAATCCGTCTTCTTATGGCTAGTGCAGGGACGTCAAACTCATGTTCACCGGGGGCCACATCAGCCTCGTGGTCACCTTCAAAGGGCCGAATGTACACTTTAGGACTGTGTACACATAACTGCTCCTTAACAGTTAAGGGAGAGCTTGGTGCTGCCGCCTGATAGAAACAAGGTGGAGGGCCGGGTTCAGCCCATGGGTCTTGTGTTTGCCACCTGAGGGCTAGTTCAAGGTAATCTCTGCAAATCTGAATAGATACTAGGTATACTTTGTGACTCCCATATGCTGTAAACTATAGCTCTTGGGGCCAAAAGCATTTCCATGATTAATAATTCTTGCCTATCGAGAACAGCATGTAGGACAACTATGTGATGATCCGATCATTCTTTACAAAATGTGTAGTGACAATACTCCCTTGGCATTGACACTTGTTACTGTAAGATCCTGAGCAAGTTACTTTAGCATTTGCTGAAATGGGAATAATACCTACCCTGAAAAATGTTGGGTAAAAATTAAATAAACCAGGGCATATAAATTCTCGCCTAGCCCATGGAAGCCCCTGAGTAAATGCTGTTGGTAACGGTGGTGTTTGTGGCAATCTCTCTTTCTTCCAAAAAGCAGCAAATATTCGTTCTTTGGATTCTATTCATAATGGCGGTAAATAATCAATTAAAAGTGATAAAGCAGTGTTACTGAATTTTAAAAGTCTGTGGCTCCCACACCTACCTTTTTCCCCCCTAAAATCCAGAAATACTGTGCTAAATTGTGAATACTTGACCATATTTGGCTCAGATATTTTATTTTGTTTTTAGAATTGTGAGAAAGAATAGACACAAAAATGAATTTGTATATATTCATAACATGGTTTTTCTCATTTTCCACCTGTAGCTACATACTCCGAATATTTAGAGGAGTATGCCCAACACACAACAGATTTTTCTCTCTGCGTCTGTATATGATTTCTAAATGTGTGAACAAGTACTCTCTAGTTCTTACACGTTTTCTGAAGCGACATGCCATCCTTTCAAATATTCAGAAAATTATTCCCAAATATTGCTTACTTGGAAAATAATTATTGTATCTAGTGGATGTATCGAAGGAGTTAAACAATGTCTCCTATAATTCCCGGTATTAAATAGTAATGTGATTTGACCACGTACAGAAAATTGTCCTTTTAGATATTTTTGTTCGCGCGAGTCCAGTTATTTATCACGTAGCCAGTTGACTGATTTTTCAAGTACAGAGGTAGAGAAAGAAAGTCGCCCACATTCATACAGCAAGGCTATAAATAGAATATGTGCTTCTTGCTTTCTTATCAACCAAAGGAGACCTGTGAATTACAGACAAGTCACGTGTGAGTACTTCAAAGGAAGGTGTGCCAAACACCTTGTGTGTGTTTTTAAAAGATTTAGTAGCTCCTTTAAAGCTCTAAGTAAAGCCGCTAGCCTGACTAATCAGGTACCCCTGAAACCAATTAAATTTTTAGACCAGAGAAATGTTCTTCAAACGCTTCTGAAAAAAAATGAGAGCTCCCTCCTAAAACCAACACCTTTTAATTAACAAAATCCTCAGAGCAAAGATGTGATTTGCACTAGTATATTACACCTACTGTTATTCACGCCACTGTCCTGGTGTGCCAAACTCAGTTGAGCTTAGCGCTCTTGAACTGGACTTTCTGTCTGTGTACGTACGGAAGGAAAAAATACAGTTTTTAGTCGAGGTCATTTAAATTTCTGATGAATGCCTGAGAAACATTATGCTTTACTCGTCACGCATCAGATTGCACAGGCTCTATGTGTGTATGGGTAGGGGTGTGGGTATCCATACACACGTATAAACACATATATGATGTGTGTGTTTATCTCTTTCACGTAATTGTATGTAGAGTAATACATATGGTTCTAACATGAACTGCTTAAGCAGGAAAGACGCCAACATCCATTGCTGAAGGGACAGTGAATAGTGTGACAGCATGAGAACTATTTTCCATGATGACCCCATGTAGAAAGAGATACTTCCTTCCACAAACTTGCGTCACATATAACCTCGGTCCCCATGGTAGCTAGAGACGGAGGTCCGAAGAAGCATTTCCAGAGCCAACTCCTCAGCAGCCTGAGGCAAATGGTGGACGTGCCAGCAAGTAGAATAGACTGAAGGGGGCATTAAATGGGGTAATGAGAGAAGGATCCCCCCCAGCTACAGGGAAGACCATTTTCCATGCCCCTTAGGGTGGAGAGCCTGGAGAGCCATCCCAGGATATCGTGTCTAAGAGGCTGTGTAACAGTTCCTATATCCTGCCTCCTAACCCGATTGTGATTAAAGGTTGAAAGAACTCTCAGCAAATCCCCTTTCCATCCTTGAAAGTCTGGAGTTAACAGAAAACTCCCCAGGAACAGCTAAATATCCTTCTGTGACAGTAAGAGAAAAGATTCTGTTGCTCCTTTGGGGTGAAGTCACTCTTTATCGCCCCCTTACAGATCTGACCAGCCCGCGCTTTACCTAATGAGGTGAATTGCTTATGTTTCTAGTAACGTGACATAGTAGAAGAGAAAGAACCCCATTCTTTTTTGTTTTACATAAAAGTAAAGACATCTGAAAATGCAGTATGAGTCAGGATGATTTACACAATAAAATAAGATGAATGCTCTCAACACCTCAAAATTCCTCTTTTGAAACCTCTTGCTTAACCAAAAAATTATATATGTGCACACACCCACTCGTACACTCACACACATTCATGGATCTAGAGACAGTCTTTTTAGGAAAAGTGAAATATTCTAATAGTGTTCAAGGTAGAATTGGCCCTAATAAAATGCGTGGAAGGCCCTGGCTAGCGTAGCTCAGTGGATTGAGCGCAGGCTGTGAACCAAGCATCGCAGGTTCGATTCCCAGTCAGGGCACATGCCTGGGTTGCAGGCCATGTCCCCCAGCAACCGCACATTGATGTTTCTCTCTCTCTCTCTCCCTCTCCCTTCCCTCTCTAAAAATAAATAAATAAAATGTGTGGAAGATGATGGAGATTAGTCTCTTTCTACTTTATGTTATAGCTCTTTTTTCTACTCTTGGAGACAAAGTTTCTGAGTTTACAATCCAGCTCTCCATTACCAGCAGCTGTCCTCTAGTCACATACAAAAATAAAACATAAAAAATCCAACAACGGTACAAGATTTTGGTTTTCCTAGTGATTATTAGATTTAAGTAATAAGATGTTAAAGACATCAAAGTGTTTAGGGCCCAAAAGAATGATGTCATTGTGTACCTCGTGGAGACTTTCGAATTACAAACTTACCCCGGTCCTCCAAACATCGCAGAACACTCAAGAGTTGGACTTGGAAGCGGAAATGAGACTTCTGTCTGGGGAGTGAAGAAAAGCGTTTTCACGAACTACATAGAGCACATAGAAGGGCATGCAGCTGAGCTTCCCAAGCTCATTGGAGAATGCCGAAGAGGGACTGAGGTTTGGGGGTTCTCGGGGAGAGCGGATGGGGATGAGCCTGGAGTGTGACGTTCAATACGGTCACAACCCACAATTCCGTGCTACTGTGGAAAGTGGGTAGCCAGTACACACTGAGCATCAGAAGGAAAAGGAAAAGAAACACACACACACACACACACACCACACACCACACACACACTCCAGACCTACTAACTCTCAGAACAGTGCTAGGATGTGACTAAACATATATCAGTTCATAAAACACTTAACTGGCTGAGATTGGTCCTGTTTTCCCCATCAGGCGGATGGGAAGCCTGCAGCTCCCAAAAGTTCAGGTTAAGAAGCATGGTCTAACCCCTTATCTCCCAATGCCTGTAATCTTATCCAAAGCTGTGTGTCTAGGAAATGGTAAGGCCAGCTGCCTATGAAGGAAGCAGTAGCATAATCACCAGTTTACAAGGTGATTATACATGGAGATTCAGAGAGGTTAAGTATCCTACCTAGGGTTACACAGCTAAGAAATGGCAGAGCAAGGATTTAAACCCAACAGCCTGGCCCGCTTCTGTGTTACACTCTCCTTCCTGGGGTATGTACTTTCCTGCTTTTTCCCTCTTGATATAAAAGTGGGGGATAAAAGAATCAATTGGTTCTATTTTCTCCCCTTAATAATTGACCTCCCATTGTCTGCCCCAAGCAGTGGCTCTTTCTCCGTTATTGTTTTTTATTCAAAAAATAGCCAAAATGATCTGAACAGCAAGAATCTAGGCATGTTTTGTGTTCTAGTCTTCAAGAAAGCATCCTTAGAGATGATCTTTCAGCATTTCAACATGGGTAAACAGCCTCTAAGCTTATTGAAAAGCTTAGTGTGCATAGATATTTGTTTAAGTTTTATTCATTTGAAGGATATCAATCAATTCAACACCTGCTCTGTTCCAGGACCTGTGTGAGTTGCAGGGGGTAGATCAGTGAGCAAGAGGGCACAGTTTCCCTTTCCCACCAGTACGGAGATGTTTTCAGATCTCCGTGGGGGAGGGGAGACCGGCAATGAAGGGCCTGGCCGGTCTGTGAATGAGATCACGTGCCCACAGTGGCTGCGCAGACAGTTGCGTTCATTCCCCTGCCCACCCTCCTCGGAATCTCGTCCAGCTGACTTTGTAACTGGTGGTACTTCTTCCGTTTTCCTCATTGGAGAATATTGCGATCTTATCATTCCAGTGGCATTTGTTTGTGCTTTTTCAGTCACCTTGACTCATTCTGTTTTCCTGTCTCTGCCTTTCTTTTCAAAAGACTACTTTTTTTTATGTGCTTTCCAGAACACAGTTGAAGTCTAATAATCCTGTGCGTTCTCATCCTTCGGTGTATTGAAATTTGAGATGACATAATCATTTCCACCCCATTAAGCACTTCTTTTTTGGTCAGAAGTAAGCCTGGAGGAAAAAAAAAATCTCATTCCTCTTCTCTTTTGAGGGGCAAATTTTCAATAAATCAAGTTTAAACAAAAAAAGCATTTTCTGACACTTCCCAGAACCTTGGAATCCTCCCAAATGATTGTATGTTGCCTCTGTATCTATTGTGTATCTATTTGGAAAACAATTTGGCCATATTTTCTAGACAGCCAGACCTTTCAGGGTTAGCTCCTACAGCACTATTTTAATTTAGCTCTCTCTTCATCCCCACCCATGCACTGTTTCCAGGGATCCAGCTCCGCTCTTGGCATCCCTTTAAGATTTCTAGATTGATGCAGACTCCGGCCCACAGTGTCCACATCATTAATGATGAAATGAGACATTCACACGGACTACCGAGTCCCGTGGAGGAAAAGGGACGGCATGGCTTTTCTCTCCAGGGGAACAAAAGCCTTGGCCCTTGCCATGACTGGCCTTTATTGGGTTTCTCAGCACATTACATGATGGTCCTCATTTACTATGCACAGGTTCACTTTAAGTGATTACCTTTTACAGAAAACAAAGGAGCCAATGCCGCTAATCACATCACGGAAGAGGAATATTTGCAAATGAAAAGGCAACAGTGTTTGAACAGGTTACACTCCTTTTTGCAAGGCTTAGCATGGATTTTAGGAAGTTACTTTGCAGTAAATGTCCTCAATTCAGGGTGAGGGAGTTTTAGCAAAAAGCAAGACTCATAGCGGCCTAGGTACATTGCAGCCCTGATTCCCCACGGGTGAACCTATCCACGGGCGTGGGTCCTGGGCATCTCCCAGTGGGAGCAGGGCCCACGCCATGCAGAACGGTCTCCTACACAGATCTTGTCGGCTCCCATGCTTCTTCCTACTAGACTGTTGGATCTCACGGTGCTACTTCTGCTTCAGATTACGTTTCTTTCTTTTTTTCATTTTTCTTTCTTTCTTTTTTTTTTTTAGAAAGAGCCTCAGAGTGGTGAGATAGCTTCAAGGAACAATTTCCTCTTTTATCCTCTTTATCTCTTTGTCTTTCAGTTAGTACTTCTTGGCATTAGTTTTATATTCTGACACCTTACTTTTTTTTTTTCATTCTGCCTTGTTCCAGAATATTTCTTTCATCTCTAGGAACCACTTGTCCTTGGGAAACTTGAGACACAAGAGACCTTCCTTCATTCCTCTCTTCATCTTCTCTAACCAAAAGGCAACCTTAAAAGTGCAGAAAGTGCCCTGGCTGGTATGGCTCAGTGCTTGGGCATTGTCCCACAAAGCAAAGGGCTGCTGGTTCTATTTGTGGTCAGGGCACATGCCTGGGTTGTGGGTTCGGTGCCTAGTCAGGGTGCCTGTGAGAGTCACCCAATCGATGTTTCTCTCACACATCAATGTTTCTCTCCCTCTCTCTAAAAATAATAAATAAATAAAATCTCTTAAAAGTTTTTTAAAAGGCAAATGAAAAAATGTGTTCACTGAGAAAGGGAAGATAATAATTGTGAGTATATCTGACTGTGCCAGAGGTTGTCTGTGAGCTTTGAAAAAGTAAGCCCAGCCCCGACCGGCATGGCTCAGTTGGTTGAGCATTGTCCTGCGCAGAAAAAGGTCTCTGGTTCAATTCCCAGTCAGGGCACATGCCTGGGGTGGAATTTGCGGCCGGGTTCCCAGTTGAGGGCGTGTGAGAGGCAACTGATCCATGTTTCTCTCTCACACTCTCACATGGATGTTTTTTCTCCCTCTCTCCCTCCCTCCCTCCCTCCCTTCCCCTCTCTCTAAAAATAAATAAATAAATTTTAAAAAATCAAATTTTCAAGTGCAGAAAGTAATAGAACCATGAAAAGTGTTAATAATTGGTGGCCGCCTCAGGATGGAATGCCAGCAAGGCACAATTTCTCATGTTCGTAGAACCATTCCCTCATTGTCTGCGCCTCTTAGGTCTCTCTTTGAGATGCTGTCTTTTGGCGCTTTCCCTCCAAGCTTCCCTTTGGCATTATATAACCGGCTATATCTCTGCTGCTGGTCCACTGGGTACATTAGGGTCCAGAGCCCATTGTTATAAACTAGATGAGGCATTCCCTACCGCTCACCTCTCGCCTTTGATAACCCAGCAGTTTGTTAGTATCTGGTGTCAGTTCTCATCAGCACGCTCAGCCCCCTTCTGCAAGTAGAGGGCCACGCATAGACCTTTGATTTTCCCCAAATAGTTCCCGCATCTCTGTCCTGTGTCTCCAGCCGCTCGCTGTATTTGTGCCCCCCTGCGTTTCTTATTGGGTGTTTCTAACAATAGTGATAACCTAATGTTATCACCTGCTAGCGTCAGGAACTGTGGTGGTATTTTCGATCTTTTTCTGGCATTGCTCTACATTCCGTTCTTTCCTTTTTCTGTATTTTTCTTGTTGACACTATTCCAGGTGTCCCCATTGCCCCTCCCTCTGCCCGCCTCCACCCAGCTCCCGCTTGCCCTTCCCTCTGGCCTTCACCGCACTGCTGTCTGTGTGTAGGGGTTAACCATACATGTTCTGCGGCCAATCCATTCTCGTATCGGTCATCGAATTGACACAACTGCCTATGACTCTTGCTTGATTTTTTATTCCTCTTTTACTGAGGAGGGAAAAAAATGAAGCTTAGAGAAGTTAACTAACTTCACCAAGGTCACGGAGTTCCTAAGGCAGCGGGACGGACATTCTCCCGGGTGTTTTTACTCAGAAGCCTCGGAGCTTTACGGTGGGCTGTCTTACACTGCGGTGTTCCACGCGGTTCATATTAATTTCACATTTCTTAATGACCTTGCAAAAGTGTTTCATATCCAAATAGAAAAGCTAGACTAGCTCTGATTTTCCAAAAATAATGTAGCTTGGCTTTTCCTCACTGCTAGCTACTTTATTATCAGTCTGAAAGAAAAGGAAAAAAAAATATGGTAAACTGCTCCCAATATACAACGGAGCAAAGACAGGAACATTTCATTGGCTTTGATTTCCCCGGGGTCCACCTCCAAAGTAATTTACTTCCTATTCAAGGAAATCATTAAGTCAGAAATAAGATCTTATCCAATCTTTCCTTTTGCTTTTCTTCCCTGAATGAAAATAATAAGCAAAAGTTATTCCCCTGGCAAGGTCTGAATACTGTTTATTTTTCCTTAAACCAATTCCATAATCTATGTAATTTGTTCCTGAGGACTGTTTCTGTTTCTAATGTTTTTTTTTATTTTTCAATTACAGTTGACATACAATATTCTATTAGTTTCAGGAGTACAACCCAGTGATTAGACATTTATAGAACTTAAATGATCACCCCGATAAATCTAGTACCCATCTGGCACCATGTATGATTTTTACAGATTCGTAGGTGCAGAGAACGTTTTGAGACTTGCCAGAGGGGAAGGGGGCTGGGGGACTGGGTGGAAAGGTGAAGGGATTAACAAACATCAATTCGTAGTTACAAAACAGTCATGGGGAGAAGCACTATTTAAGTCAATTGTCCAGCCTTGAGAATAAAGAAAACTCATTTTTGAAAGACTGCATATTAATGAAATACATATTAATGTGTATTAATGAAAACTTTCCATCTTTGGATTTTTCTGTCCTTCATGTAGCATATATATATAGTATCCAAATGAATAGGAAAAAACATGTAATGTCATAAATAATACTTTGGTTCAGATCGTTGCCTTTTCATTAAGATTGTTTTGTTGACATTGCAACTGGCTTCTTAACTTGTGTTTCTAATGTTTCTTTTCTTTTTTCTTCTTTTGAAAAAATTAGCTCCTAGTCAGACTGTCACTCTAGTGACACAACCTGTGGTTACCAAGGAAACTGCCCTCTCCAAAGCAGAAATGCCATCTACCTTGCTTTTGGAGGTACCTGCCCTAGCAGACTTCAACCGCGCTTGGACAGAACTTACCGACTGGTTGGCCCTGCTTGATCGAGTTCTAAAGTCACAGAGGGTGATGGTGGGTGACCTTGAAGACATCAGTGAGATGATCATCAAGCAGAAGGTATGAGCAACAAACATGAAACCTGGCAGGGGGGCGTTTCTTTGAAGTTAAGATGTTCCACAAATCCATTTACTCTCCTAGACCACTTCCCACCAGTTTCCAGGCAGCCTTTCTCGGTCAGCAAACAGTCTACACTCTCTGCTCTGTTCAGCCCTAGTATGATCAAGGAAACAAATTAATGCAATTATCTCAAATAGCCATGAATTCAAAAGGAATAATAGAAGGAAGAAAAAGCATAAACCTTGTAAGTAAAGTCGGCGTAATTAAATTCCCTGAACAACTAATACAGTGTATTTTTAAAATCCATTTAATATCAAATCAGTAGCTCAACTGAGCTGTTTACATTTAAATTGCTTGTTTTGGCCCCCTGCAGCCATAATATACTACAGCACCAAATACAATCTGGGAGTTGGTTATTCGCTTCCAAGTTGTCCGCGCTACTTTTCCTCTTCCAGTGACAAGGGTAATTGAAAGTCAGCTATGAACAAAATAGAAAATTAGCACAACATATATTTTAAAATACCTTAGGTCTTAATATCACTGTTTATGCGACGCTGTACTCAAATAAACATGTTTTTACTACAAAGGTTGCCCCTCCTCAGCCTCATTGGAATGCACTCAGCAAAATTATGATGTCAGCTAGAAATGTTAAGAATTCACTGATCTAAATGTGGTTTACCTAGCTAGAACAAACACATTTTATATCTTTTATATTGCCAAATGAATCGGAAAATTCTTCTTGAAAGGTTTATATGCTGTGGTTATTTCACTTGCCATGATTTTCTAGTCTTCTCTCAAGATGGAAGAGATGATACTGAAAGTATTTAGTTGTTCCAGAACAACTTTTTGGGAAAAAAAAAAAAAAGAAAAGAAAACAAGGAGTCAGGCACACAAATTTCTTTTGTAAAATACATATCAACAATTCAGCAGCAATAAAAATTATTGGATAGGATACAGGCTGCACCTACAGTATCTTCAGCTCAGCCCCAGAAGTCCCGACTTAGTGGACTTTCTTCATCCATTGCAAACGGCATGACTGTCATCAAATCATTCTTCAGATTTTGGTTTCCTCCTCTGGGTATAGGGCAAACGGAATTCACATTCACCACGTGAGATGGATATGTGTGCATATAGAGATATTTAAATTCTGTATATTTACACACATTTTCTTTGACTACTGCTTTTAACTAGTGTTAGTAACCAGAGTTTTCAGAAAAAGCTATTGAGGCTCAGAGTCACACTTCTAGTAAGTAGCAGAGCAAAAATTCAAACCCACGCCTGTTTGGTTCCAAAGCCTGTGTTCATACGCCATATACTACCTACCAGTATTAACTGTAAATGAGGCTACCATTTGGTGATGTGAAGTACATATACATGTGTATATTGTATACAACGTCTGTCCAGAAAAAGTCCAGCCATTGTTAATATAACGAGAACAGTTTGTGCAACATCGATGTGACCTGGCAGCCAAGGAGTGTGGACTGGAATGCACATGCGTGAACAATGATGACTTCACTGTACTAGTCACTGGGGGCAGTAGACACTGTTGAGTGAGCATGTGTACTGTGTGGCTGTCACATTCAAAATGACTGAGTGCATAGAGCGATAAATCTGCATCAAAGTTTGCATGAAGCTTGAACATTCCTTCGTGGAAACTATTGGGATGATTCAGAAGGCTGTAGCTATGGGAAACTGGTGATTGGCAGCTTCATCACAATAATGTGCCTGATCATGCATCACATCTTGTGCAGTTTTTGGCCAAACATCAAATCACCCAGGTGACTCAGCCCCACTACAGCCCAGATTTGGCACCCTGTGATGCCTAGCTTTTTGAAAGGGAAGCGATTACAGACCATTGATGAGATTCGAGAAAATATGACAGGGTACCTGATGGTGATTGAGAGAACTGTGTGATATCCCAAGGTGCCTACTTTGAAGGGGACTGAGGCGTTATTGTCCTGCGTACAAGTTTTTTGTATCTTGTGTCTTCTTCAGCAAATGTTTCTCTTTTTCATATTATATGGCTGGATACCTTCCAGACAGCCCTCATGTATAGTCTATGGCAGGCAGTCTGCAAAGCATTTTATAATCACAGTGCGCTGATACATACAGAAACAAAAGGTACATCCTTTCACAGTATCATGCTGAGTTTCACCAGTACCTCCGAGACTCTTACTGACCAGAGGAGACAGTACATTATAATGTTTAAAGCAAGGGTTTTGGAGTTAGATTGTTTGGGTTCAAAGCTGGGCTCCACCACTACTGCTGTGTGACCTTGGGTAAGTTACTCACCCTCCCGGCACCTGAGTCTCCCTCTCTGTACAACGTGGGCAGTGATGCTATCTGCCTTACAGGTTGTCATGAGGATTCAATTAGGTGGCACATGAAAAATCTTCCCACCTTTCCTTGCTTACTTGAAGTAGTCAGCTAATGTTAGCAACTAGTATCAGGTTCTACAACGAACTCTGTGTAAATCTACCTACCCATGGCATTTGAATTGTGCAAATGCTATGTCATATAGTAGCATTCCGTGCAAATAAGAGTGTGTTTCCCCATCTGCAGCCCGTGGTGCCACTGGCACCGTGGCCTCCTGTGAAAGCCAGCAGACATCAGAATAGGAGAGAAAGTGTGCACCTCCTGTGAAGGAAGGCTTTGTGTGCCTGGCCTTTAAGGAAGGTATTGACCTGCTGGGTGGTCTTCAGAGTTCCCCAAATAAATGTGTCTTTCTTAGAAAGGGCGACTCATCGGGTGCCTCTTCATAGTGATAATCTTTAAATATAGGTCTGAAGTTCACTTAGAGAAATTCAAGTTCCATGTCTGGGGTCACAGAAAGTCAGGAGTTATAAATGCCAGGAGGAGATATATATATATACTAGGGATACTTTTTCTGCTTCTTTCTCTCGTATTAAAAAATTGAGGAACACATTGTAAGCCCTTGCCTTTTATAACTGCAGTTATTAAGGGTCAGTAACATGACCCTAAATCAACATTAAACAAATGTGTGTGGAGAGGAACAAGAAAGCTTGAGGAGGGATTTCCTTTAATATCAGGAAACAAATATTCCTTCTATGTAAAGTTTTAAATAAAACAATCGTAACTTCAGTGTTTGAGGTATGAGACATGAGGTGGTATTCCACAGGGGCTTTAGAACTGTAAAAACACTCCCAATGCCCATTTATTCATACAGTTTGAACAGAGTTTTGTTGACCTACTGGTGAGTGCCTGAGAACTACAGAGTTGGACAAGAGAGGGGTGCACAGATTAAAGAAGGTGGAGGAAAAAGAACAGTCATAGTGATAGAAAGAAATTTCAGGAGAATACCTAGCACATAGTCAGCACTAATGATAAGCCAGTCACTCACCTATGTCACAGGTATTACTTAGCGCTCACAACAGCACTGCGAGATTGGTACTAAAGCACAGTGAGGTTAAATGACCCACCCAAGGACAAGTAGCAAAGAGACAACGATGGGACTTGAACCCAAGCAGTCTGATGCCAGAGTCCCCGCCCCTTAATCACCATGGCTTTTTACTTCCCTGGATGTGCTTTCCATGGTGCTCTAGGGACTTAGTTCAGGAAGACAGCATCTCACTGACTAAAGCAGGGAAAAGAACAGATTTCCAGAAAACCTTCTTGAAGAAGATAAAGCTTCAGCCGAGGACTCAGGAATGAACTGTAATGAACAGACTGATAAAAATGAGTGGAAACAAACCGTACTTGCCACCGAAGTCAGAAACAACATAGTGTGTTATGGACATTGAGATTTCATTGGCCAAAATGAATGGTATATGATGAGGAAGAAATTGGTGAGGTTGAGAGTGGAGCTGGAAATCGGAATCCTTCCTTGCTGGCCTCAGGAGATTTGTTTGTGGCCCGCAGGCAGTTACAATCCTCAACGGATTTCCAAGAGAGAAGGAGAGTCCTCAAATGCAGTTTAGTTGTATATTGGTTAGGGTTCTCTGGATGCATGCGACAGAAAATAGCTTCTGATGAAATCGAGCAGCAAGTAAATTTGCTAGGATTAGCAGGAAGGCGGTGGAAGAGGCTTACAGACAGAGAAGGGACCTGCGCATGCCTGGACATCCAGTGAGCAGGAAGTACTCAAGCCTCTGTGATGCCTTTTCTCTCTCTCTCTCTCCATCCTGTGTAACTATTCAACATTTAAAGTCCCGGCAGAAAGAGTCCAGTTGACTTGCTTGGGTCACACAGCCTCCTCTTAGCTACAGGAGAGCAGAGAACTTTGCTTTAAAGCCCTCTCCTTCCAAAGCCCTCACAATGAAGGAGCAGTCATTACCCCAAAGGAACTGGGGTCTGTTGAAAATAGAAGGAAAGAATGCTGAGTATTCAATAATAAATGTCCCCTGAACTCAAGCATTGGGTACAACAGGGTGGACAACAAAAACTAACAAAGGACATTCACAGGAGGCGCTTATTGTGATCTAAGCAATATGGTTTTTTTCCAGCTTTGCATCATGGAGACCTGAAATAAAGACCATTTATGCTCTAGTATCGTAAATATAAGTTTGCTCATCACGTGCTCATACAGTGATTGGTTCTTAATAAATGTAGACTGCGTGATGGATAATATGAATGAAACATGATAAGGAGGCTTCATTTTCAACAGAGATGGGAGTTTTGGAAATTATAATGATGGGAGTGAAGCATCAGAAGTTAGGCAAGATGATATAACAAAGCATTTTATGACTCTAGGAGTATTAGTGTTGAATATGAGATTCAGATCAAACCGTAGGCATGCAATGATTGAACTGTCTTCCCCGGAAAGGGAATAAGGACATGGCAGTTGAATAGCTAGTTTTTCATGGTTCTGGGCCTTGTATTTGATGAGATCCAGCATGTTCAGGGTGGATGGCCTTCCATTTGACCTTGTATTTGAAATCACACAGTTGATATTTTGCTTCTGTCCTCCATTAGCATATGTTGTTTAATTAAATTCATATTTTAGAAAACAAGGAGCTGCTACCATTCTGAAATGAAAGTAATTTTTATGAAGTGAATTATATCAGGCAAGAAAAAGAAGTTAAATCACAACTTTAATTTTTTAAAAGATTGTAAAATATAACCAGTTAAAAATTAAGCAACTCAACTCTTAATATTAGAAAGTAAATATATATACATCTATACACACACATACCATAATATTGTAGAGGAATAGAGATGTGAAATATGCAAATTAAATCTTTAAAACTAAAACATGCATAAAGTTCCAAGTTTATTTTTTAGAACTGAGAATTAACAGCAGAGGACGATTTGTAATTTATAGTTAAGTCAGAGAAACCCGCTAATACAGTGTTTTTCACATTTCTTCACATGTTTAAGGAGAATTGCTCCAAAACGAACTTGTTTTGACAATTATTCACCGTTTTCTTTTACTGACATAATCTATCAAATAAAGGGGGAAACTGCGTCTAGAGTTGTTCTGTGAAAGTGATGATTAAATACGACCCTTAGGAAAGGAAGGAGAGAACGACAGAAGAAGGGAAGGGAAGGGACAGGAAAGGAAGAAAATTAGAGAGGAAAAGAGAAGGCAGGATGGGGAAATGGAGGAAAGGATGACGCGTGAGTGAGTGAGAAAGGCTGAGGAGAGAGGGAAGTAGCCGGCCAATCTGGGGAGATGTTTGTGGCCGTGGAAACCGTGTTGTTCTCAATACGTAGGATTTAGGGGGCCATGTGACAGCGTTAATTTTTCTACTACTGATGTCTGATTGCCGGTGCTAAATAAATTACAGTCTTTCTTCAAGTCACTTTGGCCAGGTGTTCAGGGTAATTCACCACTAAATCGGAACCACAGGCACTTGTATTGAACAAAGAACTGAAATGGCAAAGGAGCTTTATTCCCCTAATAAGACCTCTCCGGATTGGGCTTGAGACAAATTGGCCAATCTGGACAAGATGATAATAGCATTGTTCAAGATTCATTTTCACCTGCACATTACACTGCTACATGGGAGATTGCATTATCCAAAGACTGAATAAGCAGTTTCAGTGGGTACAGTGTCTATTTAAATGGGAAATAATTACTTGATGGACTTAAATTTTTTCTTGTGAGGGTCAAAGTCTTTAATAAAAATTCTATGATTATGTTTTACATTCTGGTTATCTCTACACAAAGAGCAATCAAAGGACTCCAGAGTCGTTCTGATTATAACTTTTGTTGGATAAATTCAACCACAATCTGATGGCGAAAGAACTTGTCTAACATGGACCTGGAAGGATTAGTGAAACAATGTGTGGTGAAAATGGCATTGATTGTTTAAAACCAAATGAAAAAGAATGCTTGTTGGTATTACTTCATTACCGTGAGCATAGCAGAAAAGTGGGTATTACAAATCGCTTCTCTCATGAAACAGATGAGAAAAGTCATGGATAGTTCATCAGCCTAATGTCACTGAGAAATGTAATTGTCCTAATGTAAGTCCAGACTTCTTGGGAATAGTTTCTTTTTTTTTTTCTCCTATGACCCCTCTCTACTTCATAAGCATCTCGTTTCTCCACCAAAATCATAACAAACCCAACGAAACAGTTTATTTTTTTAGTTACCTAATGGGTTTTACAAGTTGGATGACAGTCATTTTAGGGTGAGAAGATTGGGGTTTTTTTTCTTTTATTACACAACCATCCAGCCTTCATCATCTCATCTGTTCATTCTGCACAAACCTGTTTAAGAAACACCATAGCAAAGTGCGCCATCTTTCCATATGTACCGTATTTTTTGGACCATAACACGCACTTCCCCCTGCCCCAAATTTGGGAGGAATAATGGTTGTTAATGCTGCTGTCGAGTTCTGTTCACATTTACATTGCTGAAATATTACGTTATTTATGTTATTAAATATTTTACCACATTTTTTTTGCTTCCAAATTTTTGCCCCTATTTTCCTCCTCTAAAACCTAGGTGCGTCTTATGGTCCAAAAAATACGGGTAAGCGTGTGTTGTGTTCTGCAAAGAACAGTGTCTCGGTCTGTTTCGCTGAAGACATTTGCAAATTTTGTCCTGCAGTTATCCTGTGACAAATGTACATGTCTCCTGTGGAGAGCTCATAACTCCGCGGATCACTGCTCCACACGCATACAATTTTCTTTCCTTACCTAATGAGAGCCAAGTTCACTGTTACCTTCACTGAAGGATGTACAGATACACCAGTGTCAGTAATAGGATGCACATTATACTCTCTCGCCATGATGAAATAAACTCCCCTTATAAAGGTCAGTAAGTTGCAAATACAAAGATATCCATTTTCTAAGTCTCCTAATAACATTTTTATGGAAAATGATACTATACACCTTTCTTTTTTGGCTTGAAGATAAACATAAGCTTTATGAGACCACCTATTTTAAAGCCTATGAGCGGAAATGCGTATGTTAGTGCATTTCAATTCATTTCACTGTAGAATTTTCTGTCAAAACCTTATCAAGTAGAACTGAATCACAGTATTTACATGAATTCGAATAAAAGCCGGTGTCCTGTGTTTTCAGTAAATACCAGGGGATCCCGATAAGGAAGTTTATGTTTGCCATTGTTTTTAAATAGTGATTTCTCTTCACAAATTTCCTTGCCTGAGTCTAGACCGCAGTTCCTTTATACGAAATGACTTTTATTATTTTCATAAAAATGCCTGCAGCCTGAGATCTTCCTATAAAGAGTTAAGTAATTCAGTGTCTTTTCATCTTTTTGGAAAGCTATATAATGTTATGATACCCTCAATTTCATTACCGACCTGCTTTGGGGGCTTTACGTCTTCCCATAATTTCGGTTCCTTGAAATATAATTGCAGTTACACTGTGTTATAATGCAAGTCCTTATCATTACCCCAGTGTTGGTGTAGTGTTGGGTGGTGTTAACGTGAGGCACGTGGTTTTTCGTCCATTCCTTAGTTCGACAAATTCTCCTTGAAAACCCAGTTACAAAGCATGCTCAAGGCGGATAAATGACATTAAAAAATAGTGAAGCAGAAGTCTGATTTTAATTTAGTTTCTTGTGTATGTTAGGAAATTATTGAGAACGAGCCGAAGTAATGGGCACACATCCCTAGTACTCGTTCTGTACATTTATCCACACTTTTCTGAATGTGATTACTTACATTAAAGTGATAAATATGTATGTATCTACAGTATTAGCATATATATAAAGTAGACATGTTTAATAGCCTGCAATGAAAATCAATACTACTAATATTTTCTTTCCTCCCTCTTTGGAGGCCCCTGAGTTACAGTGCCATGCAGATTATTAAAAATACGTATAGTAACTACCTTTTAAGGACTTTTGGTATCAGACTAAGTTTTTATTTATCTGTTACTTACTGAACACTTACTGGCGAAAGGCATCAGTGAGTATTATCTGCTTTGGGGGATTGAACACAGGGAGAATATAGGCTCCAGGTTTCGAGTGTATGTTCCAGTCTAGAGTGTATCTTCAGTCGAGGGAAGCAAAAAAGACCCAGTAATTGACACAATTGTAGTAACTGACACAAGAGGAAAAATGCTATGGTGGTTTCAGTCCTATACACATTAGAACAAGTCAATCATTTATATTTTTCCTATGTGCCTGCCTCTCTCATCTAAAAGAAAATTAAGCTAGACTTCTCTTTTCCAGTGCCTTGTAAATTTCTATTTAATAACCTAATGGTGAAAGTTTTTTTGCTTGATATGGTCTACTGCACAGGTGTCAAACTCATTTTCACCGGGGGCCACATCAGCCTCGCGGCTGCCTTCAAAGGGCCGAATGTAACTTTAGGACTGTGTACGTGTAACTGCTCCTTAACAGTGAAAGCCAGAGCTCCACACTGCCGCCTGGTAGAAAAAAGGTGCTGGGTCAGATAAAACAAGGTGGAGGGCGGGGTTCAGCCTGCGGGCCTTGTGTCTGCCACCTGTGGTCTACTGTTTCTCAATTTCATAAACTGTGCTAATTGATCAGTAAATTTCTAGGACGATCATAGCTGCATTGTTTTTAAGAGAGAAGCAGTGAGATCATATGGTATTTGTCTTTGCCACCTGGTTTATTTCACTTAGAATAATAGTCTCCAGTTCCATCCATGCTGTCCCAAAGGGTAGGAGTTCCTTCTTTCTTTCTCCTGCGGAAAAAAAAAGAGAGAGAGAGAGAAGCAGTGTGGTTGGATTGTGTTTCTGTCATCTCTTACGAATTCATTAAAACTAATACCAGGGTTTCCAGAGTGATTTCAGTCCATTTTTTATTCTATTTATAAAAATGACTGAATACAACTTTAATAATTCATAAATCCTTCCTGATTCCCTTATCTTTTTATGTTACATTCTGTGTAAACAAATAGCATCATATTCAAGAATTATGCATTGCCCATAATTTACTCTGGGAAGGAATATCTTCTGTATTATTTACCTCAGGAATAGAAGTGCTTTGATGTCCCCAACATACTCTTCCTTCAATTATGAGAGCAGAATAAACTCTGTAATGATACAACTTACCCTCCCCCAAACGAACTGAATCTATGTTCTGCTCTAGGATTATTTTTAAACCTTCCAAGTAGAAATGAGAAAAAGGAATGCCATGGGGAAGGTTTGGGGCAGAGGTATATAAATAAATCTCTACTGAAGAAGTGGAGAGGAGAGAATAATTTACACTTAATTCCTCCATGCTTCCCCCCCCCCCTAAAACAAAAAGAACGAGATTGTGGTGAGAGGGAAAATAATCTGTAGCAACTCCATGGAGACTAAGTTTTGCATCATGTCACATTATATGAAAATCAAAAAAAAAAAAAAAAGCTGCCACAGAGAGGACCATAAATGCCCTTTGAGAAATTTGACACAAAAATCAAAGTGCCGCTTTCCCACACTTACCCGATTCAATTTTACTTTTTTAAAGCTTTATAATAAGTGTTAGGCACTAGAAGAAGACAGCTATTGGGGGCAGATAATGATAGCAGAGGGAATAAATGCAAGCAGACAAGAAGCTATATCTAATGAGATTTTATAGTGAACCTGTTCTCTAAATCAAAATGAGAATGCATTTCATGTTTAGGGTTAGGAAACTTTTTAGATGAGAACTCTGCAACGATTTCAAGGTGTGAGTTCTCACCAAATGCAATTACGAAGTAACCACTGACTTAGGGTTCCTTCACACCCCTTCATGTGAATATAATCATTAGAAATACAGAGCTGAATGGATTGTCAGAGCGACATCGAAGCCTTTACGATCCATCCCTGCCTTCCCTGTGAAATGCGTTTTGATAACTTCACTCTGCATTGGTCTTTTTAACCACGGCCCACCGCAAATTTATTTTTTCCATTCACTGTGTGTACGTCTGTCAAGTTGCTTCTATTGTCTTGATCTTCTCTTTTAAAATGTGTTCTCATTTGCCTTGTTACATTGTAGCCCTTGAAATGAATTTAAATTTCCTTGAAGGCAGGCATCGCATTCTCCTTGCTGTGGCAGCTAAGGTACATATTACGTGTTATATAAATATTGTGGGTTACTTTATTTTCAGACATGAGTAGTTGTACGGAGCATGTGGAATTGAACAATCCGTTATAGAGCCACATGCATATTTATGTTTATCTTAACATTTAAATGCAGCATGATTTATGTCTTTTTTGGCCAGTGGTGAATGAAAGGCTCCTGGAAATTAAATTTAGCACATCAAGTCAAAGAAATTATCATTTGAGACTCTAAGAATTTGAGAAATTCAAGGATCTTTTTTTCAAATTAATACTGTCTGGCTGCAGGTGACAAAATCCTCACGACGTGAGCTTATCCAGATAGAAGTTTCTTTTTCTCACATAGCCAGACCTCCAGAATTGTGTATTCTGGGGTAGGGCCAGCAGCCACAAAAATCATATGTCCATACACCTTCGTTAGCCATCCCTACCCATCCTCAGCACGTGGCTGGCCCTTCCTGTGATCTCGGGATGTCTACGCTGTCCCTCGGCACCGTGTCTGTTTTAAAGTGGAAAGGTGGGGGGAATGAGGAGAGCAAATGCATGTGCCACACATATCGGCTCCTATTTATACAGAAAAGAAAGCTTTCTTTAACATCCTCCCTTTAAGAGGGTTGCTTACACCGCATTGACCAGAAATGTTTCCCATGCCCGCTCCTAGCTTCAAGGGATCCTAGGATGACAGAGAATTTTAAATGAATAAGTACTTTATTTATTTATAATTCACAATAAAACTGGCACCCTAATCCTGAAACTTGGATGTTTTGAACAAAATTGGGTCTCTTTTAGTTGAAGGAGAGAATGGATATTGGGCAGGCAGCTGGCCTTGCCTCATAAGATACTCTTTTAACAAATGTGTATTTTCTGCTCTTGACTTAAGTTAGCTCTTAAGTAGCTAACACTGATGTGACTGTTTTCCTGTCTTCTTACTTCTCTCGTAACAGAAGGTATCTGGGGTTGGGAGGGGGGAGAATGTGCAAGAATAACCCCGGTATTAATGTTTAGTAGTAGGTATCAATTGTTTTATTTTCTAATCATGCCGTACAAAGGTATGTAAATTAATGGGAAGTTGAAAAACATTGTGTTTATATTTCCTCTTCTATTCTCAAGGAGTAACTTCCACCCTGGCTGGTGTGGCTCAGTGGACTGAGTGCCGGCCTCTGAACCAAAGGGTTACAGGTTTGATTCCCAGTCAGGGCACGTGCCTGGGTTGTGGGCCAGGTCCCCAGTAGGGAGCGTGCGAGAGGCAACCACACATTGATGTTTCTTACCCACTCTTTCTCCCTCCCTTCCCCTGCCTTTAAAAATAAATAAAACCTTAAAAAGAGAAATAAGTTCCTAATTACCCATGCACGTTGGCTGTGATTCTCAAAATCTTCACTGTCCAGTGCAGTAGCCACTAGCCACATATGGCCATTTAAATGTAACCAAATTAAAATGTAACATCGGTTCGTTAGTCCCATTAAGCACATGCAAATGCTGAATAGCCACACAGGACTATTGACTACCACTTCGGACAACATAAAAATAGAATATCCCCATCACTATGGAAGTACTATTGCACAGTGCCGTTCCTGACAGGTGTAACACACGTGTCCCCTGTTTAACTTTATTGCAAGTATCAATAAAATTAAGAAAAGATAGATTGTTCATTCCTATCTTTTTGCCTCCGAATATGTTTAAATCGGAGAAAGAGAAAACAGTCCACCTTTATAATAGCTTAAATAGCCTAACAAATTCTGAAGAGGTCCATTAACATTAAGACACATAGTATTAGGTCATCAGTTTTCACACTCTGAATTACTAAGACCCAAAAACACTTGTGCGGTACAAGGAAAAGTAGAAGCAGTTAAAAGATTATCAGTTCTGCGAACAGGTATCAACGACCATGAACATGGAAAGCAGGATGGGGATTAACTGTGGGAGCGGGGTCAGGGGTGAGTGGAGCAGGGGAGAGCAATAGGGGATAATTGGGGCAACTGTAACAGAACAATAATAAACATGAGAAAAATTAATTCAGCTTCAAGCAGGTACTCAAGAGTAGAACTGGGTCCAAACCCAGCGATCTAACTCTAGAGATTCCCCCCATAAGCATTGTACACAGTGCATAGCCCAGCTGAGAATGTCTAATGCATTCTGTAGTTCTCACTGTGTTATTAAGGAAGCCACAGGACCACAGGAAGGTTGGTTACTGTGATCATCAGTAGCCTGGAATCAGCTGGATACACCCGGCTGCCTCCTTGGCAGCATCCCAGGCTGCCCTTCCTCCTCCTGGGAGCAGCTCAGGTCCAGGGAGAACCTCTAGCTCAACAAGTGCTCATTGTTAGTGTTATAAGGAAACAACAGAATGACAATTGTCCTCTGTCAGTAGGACAAAGACTTGGAAGTAATATATTCTTATTAAAACACTATCACGGCCCTTTCTGGTGTGGCTCAGTGGATTGAGCTCTGGCCTGCGAACCAAAGGGTCACTGGTTCGATTCCCAGTCAAGGCACATGCCTGGGTTGCAGGCCAGGTCCCCAGTAGGGGGCGTGTGAGAGGCAACCACACATTGATGTTTCTCTCCCTCTCTTTCTCCCTCTCTTTCTCCCTCCCTTCCCCTCTCTAAAAATAAATAAATAAAATTTCTCAAAAATCACTATCACATGAATTACTAATAAAAGTCAAAAAAGTAAAATAAAAGATTACTTGTTCTAGCATGCTGATCAAATAAGAAAATAAGTAATATAGCCCATTTAATATAAAGCTTTTTAAAAGATCAAGATTTTCTTACCGGTGTTTGTTGCCCCTCACTTTTTAAAATCCTCACCCAAGGATATGTTTATTGATGAGAGAGAGAGAGAGAGAGAGAGAGAGAGAGAATCAGTTGCATCTTGAACATGCCCTGGCCAGGGATCGACCCTGCAACCTTTTGGTGTACGGGATGATGGTCCAACCAACTGAGCCACCTGGCCTTGGCTCCATTGCCCCTTTGATGACATGTTATAACTCTTTCACATGATCTTTTCAAGCTTTTACCACAAGCGTCAGCATTTAGTTGACTATCCATGCTCTCTTCCTTGCAGTACTATCGCAAGACCCAAGTTTCTAGATTTTTCCTTCTTCCTCACCACATGCTTCAACAAGAACAACCACTCTTGCCTCTCAGAATCTCAATTGTCTATTTTATGCTTTAAGAAACACCTGGAAAACGTTTCCTGTTAAGATTTGACTAAATACTATTGTTCCTCATGGGTAGATTATCTCAGTATTCCCCATGCAGAGCATTCAGTCCGTCAGATGCTAATAGTTATTCCTGGTGAAAAAGTCACATGGGCTGAGAAATATTTGAGCATGGACCTGGAGAGCATCAGCACCCATCACCATAGCAAAGTCCTGGAAAAGTCCCGCAGGAACGTTAGTACTGTTCAGCTCAGCCTCCCTCTCTCGTTTCGCCTCAGAAATCATTTGTGGGGAACATCCTGAGGAACACACTGTAGAGAATGCGAACCTTTCTCAGTTGGATGGGCAGGTAGGTCTCTGTGAGTCACTTCTTTACATGCATTTGTTTTTACCAGATTCATCTTTCCGAAATCTTTCCTCTCAGTGCCATGTGTATAATTTGGGAAGTCGTTAGTAGGATAGCGTTTGTGCCTCTCGTTATGATATACGTACCTACCAGGGACGAAGTAGCTAGGTTTCCCCTGAATGAATAGCCGAGGGAAAGAATTTAACACAGCATGCTATAAAAGCAGTATTGCCTATAACAGTATCTGCATATATTGCATATCATAATTTATATTTAAAATATTAATTATGAAAATCTGCATGAAAGTTTTAAAGAGGAGCACACATATAGAACGACATTTAAAGGCATGAAAAATAGGGACAATGGTCTTAGAACAAACAAGAATAACAAAATAAACATATTTTGAAAGAGGCATTCAGACACCTGCACACATTTTGGCACTTTCCTACCTACAGTCTGAAAGGCAGAAATCAAACACTTCTCACATTGTGTTTGAAACGGAAAGCTTTGTCTGTTCTTTTTAGTGTTCAGTTACAGAGCGCCTCAATGGGCATATATAGGAAGAACCGTAAATTCTATGTATGTTTATTTTTATATCATTCTTTTTTTATATGTCTTTTCATTTTTTATAATTTCTTTATTGTTGTTCAAGTACAGTTGTCTCCATTTCCCCCGACCATGTCCCCCTGCCCCACCCACCCCCACTTCCCACCTTCGTGGGCTTTGTCCACGTGTCCTTTATACATGTTCCTTGGTGGCCCTTCCCCTATTTTCCCGTTATCCCTCCCCTCTCCCCTCTGGACCCTGTCAGTTTGTTCTTTCTCTCCATGCCTCTGGTTCTGTTTTGCTTGCTTGTTACTTTTGTTGATTAGGTTCTACTTATAGGTGAGATCATATGGTATTTATTAGTCTTATTCTTTTAAAGTTAATATTTTTGTTTTATGAGATACACAATATATTAATAAAGTAGCATGTGCATGAAATTTTATTAAATGTGGATTGCTCTGTTGGCCAATTTTTTTAAAATAATAGGTGTGTGCAGCCAAAAAAAATTTGGAGTGTGCCGCTCCTCAATACCTTAGCTGTCCGCTGTCCCCTGGGCCTATGATAAGGGGCCTTTGCTACTCCTGACTGTAGCACCGATTGTGGCCTCAAAGGAACCTAGCATGATATGAAAGATCTTACTTCAACTTAGCTGATATAAAGATCCCTCATTCATTTTCCCAAACTCCTCTTTACTGAGCACGAAACATATTTTTCAACATAAACCAGAGAGATTGCACTCACAGATATTCCACCGGGCCTTTCTCTCTTTAAATACATTGTTTACAATCAGGAGGCACATTCTATGTTACTTACCTTCTTCCTGTGACCCTTAAAGCTGTGGTTTAAACGTTTGTATTCAGCGGCTAAGGCCTATGAGCTATGTTACATCTGTTTCTTTAAAAGGAAATATAGATCAGTTCCCTTACGTTGGAAGATTCTCCAGATGATTTAACTGGTCGTGATTTTAAGTATTTTATAAGGACAGGGTGGGAGACATTTTTTTAATGTTTTGGCTTTTTTTTTTAACATTTTGGCATTTTGGTCTGCCGGTACGCACATGTTTATTTTAAATAACCTCTAATTATGTGGCAATTCATTGTATGTGATCGTGATACTTGCTGGGATTTTTTTCCACCTCCTGTTTTCTCTCTTTTTGTGTTTGAAGATATGATCCCAATGCTAAAGCCCTGTTTTGTCCCTATTTTTCCTCAGTTTTATTTATATTTTGAAGTCAGGATCATGCGGCCTAGAGTTCTTTCCAGGAGCGGAATCTTTAACTGACCTGCAAATTCTCCAAGTCTAAGATGTAACTTCTTCTTACATTTTTTTTTCCCATTGCCAGAAGCTGTGCAAATGTCAATTATACTTGTCCTGTTAGAAAGCCATTCTCTTGCTCCGAAATGTTACCACCAAATCATCCCATCACACCGTTAAATTCTACTCTTACGAATGAATGTATTTGCTCTCAGGCACCGAGTCTACGTATTCTGTGTAGACGTGAAAATATCCTAGAATAATTCTTTAAAATATTACAGATAAAATCCAGTTGAATTGTTTCTCAAGTCCCAAAGCACAAGAAATGTCATAGGTCTTTGTTTTTTCTAAACCAAATACATTTTGGCTCAGAGCCTTTCTTCTAGAGTAGTTGGGAAATCCAGGGTCTTGGACATGTTTCAGGGTTTCCCCTTTTCTTCAGGATGCTTCAAGAGCCTTTGAGAGTCTAACGAGCATGAAAAGAAATCTGCCAATAGATGTTACAATTCTGCCTTTTCTTCTTACCTAGGAGTCTTTGTCATTCTAAATCATTTTCTACAATCTAAGGGTTTCCAGAAATGAAGAGCTTTTAACACATTGGGGGTGGGGGTGGGGCAAGAAGATCCAGACTTTGGTGACACAGCCATGTCTACCATCTAGAAGTGAAATGGGAAATATATGTTATTCATTTTTAAACACAAAACACAATTACTTTCTCAATTAGATTATCTTGCAACCCTATTCATCACTTCTTAGCAGGTTGCTGGCTAAGAGATTCTGAAAGCATGCAACAACGGGCAGCTAGGATCCTAAGGGGGATGAGATCTACAATGTTAATTCCTACTGTCTATGAGGTTGTCACAGCTAGGACACGTGCCTGTCATTCAGTGCTTACAAAGGGGAAGGACAGGACTGATTTCAAAAATGAGCTTACAGTCCATTATATGATTTATTACTTAAACATACATTTAAGAATAAGAAGGAGTACCTTTATTAGTAACGTGGGACAACAAGAGTTAACTGAGTTTGTTCAGGGTAAACTGGATATATAGTTAACTAATTTATAGATAAAGAGAGAAAGCTAAACGAATACTAACACTTTGCAAACTGAATTACTTGCTGTATGGATTCTTTCTTGGAAAACTTTATTTAAGTTCATATTATTTAAAATCTATTTTAGCTCTGGCTGGTGTGGCTCTATGGATTCAGTGCCAGACTGCAAACCTAAGGGTTGCCAGTTCAATTCCTAGTCAGGGCACATGCCTGGGTGGCAGGCCAGGTCCCCAGTTGGGGGTGTGTGTGAGATAACCAATTAATATTTCTCTCACACATTGGTGTTTCTTTTCCCCTCTTTCTACTTCTCTTATCCTCTCTCTAAACATAAGAAAATAAAATATTTTTTTTAAAAATTTAAAATCTATTTTAGAAAACCAAAAATTAATCAATTTGAAGTATGATGAAATAGATTTTATATTTGGGTAAAAACAGAATATTCCTTCAGATTACAGTTGATCAAAATGAGCATATCTTCAATTGCAACTAACAGAAAATCCAATTCAAAGTGGCTTAAATAAGAAAGGAAATTTATTGGCTTATATAACAAATATGTGTGGACTTCAGGCATGGCATGCTCAAGGTTGCAGGTTTCTTGCTCAGTTTTGTCCTTGAACATTGGCATAGCAGTGACAGGATTCATTTTTGCATATCATACTCTATTTAAAAATGAAAAAAAGCCTTTCTTTCTTGACCCTCAGTGAAAGTTCTGAACTTCTCTCTGACTGGGCTAGCTTAAGTCATAAACCCACACCTGAGCCAATCATTGTGGAAAGGAGGATAGTATTTCCCACCCCAGTTCCTTGGTTGCTCCAGAACAAGATGCTGTGAAAATTACCAACATACCCACTCTAGTCACTGCTCCATGGTGAAGGGAGCTGACAGTTGCGCATGAAAGGTTTCCCGGAGGAGTTAACATTTAAACCCGATGTAATTCCTTTATAACCAGACTAACACTCTCATACAAATAGTTCAACGTTTTGTTTAATTATATTTTACTATTTCCTGGTAGTGTTTCAAAAGTGATTGTGGAATTTAAAAGCTGGCGAGCATAGGAGGACACGATACCATCTCTTTTGACGTCCCAAAGGAATAGAAATGAGCACGTATATTCATGTTCTGTCATTATCCATCAAGAGAAATATAATGTATCACATAAACATGTATGAACAGGATTTCCAACACTGATAGGCAGTAAATATCTTGCCATTACCTTATGACAGTCGTACTTTCTCATCCTATTTTTCTCTGTCAATTCTTGGATGATATCTCCAAATATCAGCTTGTGTTCATAACAAAAACCAAGCATCACGGCAAAGAGCACTCGTTATAATGTGGACACTCCACACACTCCTCAGAGAGAGAGGAGCATTCATAATTTGTTTACAACTGTACTGCTTTTTTCATATTTGTAGAAAGAGTGTGAGCTTTTTTGGAATCAGGCATCTAAAAACCTGCTTTGTGAGTTATTGGCAAGCCGCACAGCTTCTCTGGTCCTCAGCTTAGCGGCTGTAAAACTGGGATAGAAAACTCTGTGTCACATTGTAGTTATCGGGATTTAAAGCATGTCATAAGGTCTTTCTAAATCAATCTCTACTCTGCAGTTGAATGCGTTTTACCTCTGTGTTACTTCTCTGCACATTTTTATTTCCCTCTGATATAACACTGGTATCTTACATCATTCATCAAAGTAAACAATTAAAGAAAGTTGCTCTTTAAAACGAATATTAGTTTTAGATGATTAAATATGTTTGTGTTGAGGCTCCTCTTGCTGATCATAACAATTATCCTCGGTGACAAATAATAGACACTTGAAAAACCAATTAATTATGATGGCTATTTTTACTGTATAAATAAATCAAACTTTCAGATCTGAAAAGGCATCAACAAAGGTCAGTGGTAGTGTTTCAAAGCCCCTTGCCAGGTGATGCTACAATCTTTTCTTTTCAAAGAGAGAAACTTGTTTCGCTCTAATTGTTTTCCAGGTACTTCTGAAAATGTGTATTTTGCTAATAGATGAGAATTGGGTTTTTTTTTGAACTTGGCTTCGAAGGAAATGCTTGGCGTATAGTGAAAAGGGCACCTTCTGTTGAAAGGCTTTCAGACAAGAGCGAGTGCGCCTCAGGTCAGAGACGGTGAGATGAACGTGAGAAGCTCCAGGGCCAGAGATAGGTGTGTTTGAGCCGGAAGAGATATGCAGGGCGAGTCCACTCCACTCTCTTTCTTCCCAATCATTCTTATCTTCAGTCCCCAAGCACTTGCTGAAGGCGGAAAGAAGAAAATGTGCAGGTTATTATAGGAAAGTTTTGCCCCTATGCCTCGGAAACTTTTTAGAAAGATAGTGTTATAGAAATTAGTGCCAAAGGCCTGGGGTTTATTTGCTTAATGCTAACGTCACCACTTGGATGCCTGGGAAACAGACCCAGAGATACAGGTGAGCATACAGGATGTTTACCCGGGAGTGTTCTTGGGGTCAATGGCAGGGGGCAGGAGGAGAAGTTGGGGTGTGATGCAGCCTCGGGAGAGGCCTCCTGTTACCCTTCAGGGAGTTCTGAAGCTGAAGTTACCCTTCAGGATTGTTACAATTTGGAGAGAGAGGATCAGATCTTTGTAGCTCCACGTCCTGGTCCCTCATTGAATGTGGGCTTCTTAGGGAAGGGAACACAAACTTGGGCAAGGTGGCTTTCTTCGGCCAAGGTAGTTCCTGTGAGCGGGCGGGTTGACAGATGGTGGCTGTCCACCAGCAGCACTCCTAGCAGCAAGGAGAACATGTTCCTCACCTCTGAAGGGGCATCTGGGCTCCGTGTCACTGCTTCTTGCTACAGGTAGGTTCATTTTTTCAAGTAGGGGCTAGCTGGGAACAGTTCAAATGTCCGGATTGAATAGATTGCTAACATAAATTGTGATGAATGACAAAGCAAGAAGTGTTGAGTAAGGTTGCCTTGTTGCAATATTTATTACGTATCCAAACACACACACATTATTTTGTCAAAACACACCCCATATGTATTTCTGTGAATATTTACACACCCATATAGAATGCTATTGAAGCAGATTTATATATAGCCAAAACGTAGTATGATAAGTAAGAGTTAGTTACTGCCCCATACCCTCGCTGGCAGGTGTGACGAGGTCCAAACTGCTTTTCACAAATTCCTTTCGGCCAGAAAAAAATTCAGGCCAAATAATATGCTACTGTAAAATTCTGCATGCTTCTATTTACTATTTATTATGCTCTACTATGTGCGAGTCACATCATATTTTAATATTTCTCTCCTCTCGGGTGTAGTGTAAGCTAATTGGTACCCTACTTGTTTGCAAAGGAGGAGATTTGGAGAGGTTAAGTTACTTGTCCAAGGCAATACCACTTGTAAATATACCTGGATTCTAGTCCAGGTTTATTGGCAAGAAACTATATATATGTGTGTGTGTGTGCATGTGTGTATATGTACAGAGTCCAGCAGAAGTAACACCTGCTTGAGTGCAGTTGGTAGGGTAATAATATGGGTGTAATCATTCATAGTTTTAATTCAAACATTTCACCTAAAATGTGGTATGGTGGGCTTCAGTATGATATTGTTGTGTTACAGAATGACATGCTTATATTTTGTCATAAAAGATTTTGCAATAAAAGGGGGCCTTATTTGTGCTAGATCCTGTATATTTGCACACATACACAAATACATATGCATGTAGACATACATGTATAATATATGTACATACACAAATTGCATGTGCAGTATAAATATGTATTTTTATTGCAACTGAATAAACTGCATTGAGAATTAGTCTTTAGTACAGAGCCAGGGAATAAAAACAGTGGAGATGAAAATGTCTTTGCTTAAGAAAGATGATATATTAAAATAGGCTTTCTTACAATCTTCAAGCATTCTATGAAAAAAAATATATTCACAGAAGCAATAATAGGGAATCTGAATCTTGAGCAGAGAGGCAACACACAACTTGTCAAAGAGCCAAGATAAAAATGTCAGACAAGGATATTCTTGCAGCCCAGATAGGATCCTATAGGGTAGGAGCAAATGGCCTCACCACAGTCCTGTATCTGAAGCCCAGGGCTGCATCTCCAGAAACGAATTTCTGTGCTCAGCGCGGAAGCAGCTCGTTCGCCCTCCCACGCGCACACAGGCACCGCCCCCATGTCAATGTCAGCCTGTTTGTTTTCTTCACTGAACTCCGAGGCCTGGTTACTGTTTGGACAATGGGACAAAAGCAGTAATAGGAGGGGGGTATGTCAAGATGAAAGACAAGGCAAGATTTTGAAAATTATTCAAATGATACAAATACTACACAGAGATAGGATAAAATCTTTAAAGATCTGTTTATTAGAGCACGTTGGACAAGTAGAGCCATGAGGGAATCAAAAATGTAATGTTCTGCTCTGAGAACCAAATCAAATGTATTGTTGAATGGAAGTGGGTGAGGATTATGGGGGCAGTTGTTTTTATACTTGTTACACTTCCTGTAAAGGGTGCGGTTTGCACGAGGTTGAGAATTGCTCTGGGTTGATGGTGTTACGAAAGACTAACTGTTAGGTTATTTTCGGTAGAGGACAGCGGCAGAAACTTCGTATGGTACGTCAGCGTTAGTCACTCTCCCATACTCCGTCTGTGCCAAAGGTTCACTCGAGGCAGACGTGAGAAGATTCCAGAATCTAGGGTGAGGGTTCAGTTAAAGTCACAGAGGGTAGCAGGCAATCAGAATCTTTGGATTCCACGTGGAAACAACAGTTAGGGCAGCGAATCTTGGGTGCCATTTCAAAGAGTACAGGCTCCGTAGCTTGCTAGGTTTTCATGCTTGGTCCTTATAACGATGAGGAATGTCTCTAAAGCGTGTTCACCAAAACGTGTACCTTGAATAACACCAATGTCACAAATGAAAATCTATTCCTAACATTCTTTTTGTTCAGTAGCAAGGCCTCCCGATGTTGACTGTGGTAAAAATAGTTAAAATGCTTGTAGCACCTGTGTCAGGAGTCTGGCCTTTCTGATGGAAATCTGACTCAGCCCCTGTAAGAATTCCTGATGGGCGCGAGTGGCAGCTAACACGTCTGTATGCTCACGTACACAATGTAATGCTGAAGTATGTTAAAGTAAATGGCATATGATTCGTAAATGTTTTGTTACTAAAAGATGCTAGTTTGCTTTTTATTTTACCACAAACCTTTTAACATGTGTCAAGTCCAGTCTGCAATAACTTATAATCTTCAAGGGCAAATTTCTTCAGCTTGTCATAGCTGTATGGCAATCATCATTCGCAGTTTGAACATAGACAGGGTGGGCAAAAGGGGGTTTGCAGGTGTTCGTAGGCGAAGCACAGCATTTATTATTGAATTATTATTTATTAATTAGTGTATTATTTTCCGTATGAACAACTGTAAACCTACTCTTGTGCCACCCTGTATGCAGATTTGCCCTGATTTAGGGTGCTCAGCCTTAAGGATGTATCTGGTGAACAAGTCCCGTCTGGGTCAGAAAGTATTATCTGACGAGGATTTTATCCTTGGTCATAAATATTTCAAGTGAGACCTCTCTTTCATCTTTAGGTCCAAACTGCCTGAGAAATTTGATTAGTTTTAGTGGTCGAAGAACAAAACAAAGCACAAAGCCCCCAAATCAGAAACCGTTTGCATGTATTATGGAGAGGCAACCATTTGGTGTCATTTCGATCGCGAATGCAGTGCTATTCAGGGAGAACATCTCCCTGGCTTGTATGGGGGTAATGGGGCATGGGATTTACAGATTCAGCAGTGAGTGAGAGATTGGGAAGATTTGTCGCTTTCTCCCAACAACTTTGCTTAATGAAACCCTCACTTTGTGGTGTGAAAGGAGCTTATCATTTTCTTCTGACACAAGTCATCTTAGTTTTTATCTATTTGTTTAATAGTCTATAATTTGCAGTAATATATTCTCTTTTTCTGGCACTGTTGTGGAGTAGCAAGCAGAAAATGCTGCCCGGAAATAGGTTAGCATGGATCCCAGGAATCAGAGTTCTCTCCCTCCCCTCTCTCTCTCCCTCCCTGTCTGGTGTCTTCTGCTTTGTCACAGTATAGCCAAGGTACGGGCATGTCATAGACTTCCACTGTAACTTTATATTCTCTCTAACTTTTGTATATCTGAAAAGTTTCACCATTATGTTCCATAAAACAATATCATTGTGTTTTTTAAAAGCTAGAGCGGATAATGGGGAAGAGAGGCTATTCATCGCAAAGTCGATCAACATGCTACTTCAGCTCCAGATGTTCACTCTGGGTGTTATCACCAACATTTTATGTATTTATCTATTTATTTTAAATATTTTATGTATTTATTTTTAGAGAGAAGGGAAAGGAGGGAGTAAGAGACAGAGAGAAACATCCATGTGTGGTTGCCTTTCACGTGGTCCCCCACTGGGGACCTGGCCCGCAACCCAGGCGTGTGCCCTGACTGGGAATCGAACTGGCGACCCTTTGGTTCACAGCCCGCAGTCAACCCACTGAGCCACAGCAGCCAGAGCGTACATTTTAAATTCATGCTTTTAGTGTTTTGCAATTCCTTTCCTTTAATTATTCTTGTTGGTGTGAGCCTTTCGGCATAATATTTATATACAGCATTTATACCAGTTTCTTATTAAACATGTGATGAGTTATCTATTGTGATTTGAGAAACTTCATCATTTAAAAATTTCATAGCTTTTTTTCCTCAGAATGAGCCAAAGAAATAAAGTATATGTATGATTCATCTCATGAAAATTAGAGTTAATATTATTTCAGGCCCTAATGTTGGCCCATCTATGAGTTAGCAATAAACCTTTTCTAGTTTGCAATAAGTTGTAGGCTAACTAAAATCGCCCTGATGTTTCACCACCAGATATTTCCTTATTTGAGTTTTTCCCACTTTGTTTTCAACTTAAAAAGAGGAAACGAACGTTGTTAATTGCTCTTCCTCTCTCTGTCCCTGTTTTTTAACTTCTCATTGGAAACATTTCATTGGTCTCTTCCCTCCACCTGTCTGGTTTATCTACATGTTCGTATCCCATCAGTTCAGAGAGAACTGTCTTCCCAGATTCTGAAGGTCACTTACCTGTAAAAGACAGCGAGTGGCATCTGTTCAAACAGCCGCATGGTAATTATGGGCCGGTTATCTTTGTTCAGAAGTTCCTTGTTTCAGGATTGAGGGTCGGCCTTCCCACCTGCCTTACACCCACAAGAACATTATCACAGACCTGCTGATTCACTCACACCCTTGGGCTGAATGGGCCACCCCCTGTGTTCCTGTCGTTTTGTGTATGGTAATGAAGAGGTTTAATTGGATATTGTTGAAAAGACACAGAGGCTAACTCTCAATTTTCATATGTGGCTCATCCCTTTCTCTCTGTAACCATATCCTTTCCTTGATGAGAAAATTGCCCTCTCCATGGTAACAATACAAAAAAAAAAAAAAAACCTTCCAGACAGTTGTTGCAGATAACAGAAGTCAAAAAGTAGAAGAGATTTAAAAATGAAAAAAAAAAAAAAGAGGAAGACAGCCGGAGAGAAAGCGCCATGCGGAGGGGGAGGGGTGGGGATGACAGTGAAACTGAGTGAGCAAAGCTGAGCCAGGGAAGGCTGGTGTTTCTGTGACCCGGAAGACAGTAGCCCTGCCTTTCCTGTAGGCTGTCGCTCCCCAGAAGATAAGGACTTTATTCTGGACTTCTTCCAGGATTCCCTCCGGAAGCCCTGCTTGTCATGAAACAGCGACACCCTGGTTCCCTCAGGGAGTCAGAGTTCATTATTATTTTTTAAATGTAACGCTTTTGTGAGCTCCCATTTCCACCTCTTCATGGGGACATTCGAAGATACTTTGGGTGACAGGGTAAAGGAAACGGGACAGGACCCTTCTCCCACCTCTGAAGGCCTTCGGTTATATACCAAGTCAGCCACCCAGAGCAGCATTCTCACTGCTTCGTGCCTCTTGCACAGTTTTGCTGCCATTGTCACCTGCTCTCATACGGTGCTGAGCCAGCCCAAACGAGGATGTCCCAATATGACAAGCAGCGTGATATGATATGACTGCAGAACCACCGTGGCAGGCTGAATAATGGCTTCCCAAAGAGATCCGAGTCCTAATCCCCGGAACCCGTGAGGGTGTTCTTCTTACACGGTGAAAGGGACTTAGCAGAGGGCTTAAGTTAAGGATTTTGCTGTGGGGAGATTTTCATGGATTATCCTGGTGGGACCAATGTAATCACAAAGGTTCTTGTGAGAGAGAAGGCAATGCGCCGATACAAGCACAATCAGAGAGAAATCAGAAGATGCTAACCCGCTGGCTTTGAAGGCAGAGGAAGGGGCCACAAGCCAAGGTGCGCAGGCAGCTTTTAGAAGCTAGAAAACGCAAGGAAATGAACTCTCCCCTAGAGACTGCAGAAGGAGTGCGAGATCCGCTGATGCCTCGATTTTAGCCTGTAAGACCCATTTTTGGACTGTGACGTCCAGAACTGTAAAATAAAAAAGGTAGCTTGTTCTAAGACACTAAACTGGGATAATTTGTTGCAACAGCCATAGGAAACTAATACAGCCATGAACATCGAATAATAACCAATTTTGCCATTTTAGTGTTAGCGATCTCATTGGGGGTTATCTTTTCTTAATTAAGAGGAAGAAAAGGAGGGCATAGAGAAAATGGCATAAGCCCTCCACGTGAACCATAGAAGCACGTATTTCCTGTCTTCTAAAAATGGCAAATTTCCCAACTAGATGTAACTTTTTTTTAAATGACAGATTTGAATGTAACTGTGCGGAATAGCAGCAATAAAGCAGATTGGAAAGGGAAGTGTTCACTTGGACGTGAAGTTGGAAGAAAATGAGTAACGAACCAATTGTGGAGTTTTCGCTTCTGCTTTTTTGATCAGGGTGTGTTTAACCCACTGCGCTCCGCCTTAGAAAACAAACGGCAGTGAAGCTTTGGTGGATTCCATGGCATGAGAGCCGTAGTTGCAGGAGCAGGGAACTGAAGAGTGAGTTTGAGGAGAGAGAGTGGGGAAGCTTGCCGAGAGGCCTGGGGCACACAGACAGGGCTAGGCCTAGGAGTCAGGCAGACCTGAGTCCAAATGCTTTTCTGCTCCTAACTGGCAGGCTGGCTTTGGGGGAAATTATTAATCTCTGAGCCTATTTCCTCATGTGTAGAAATGGATATAATACTCAGCTAGGTAGAGTTATTATCAGGATCAAATAATGATGTTTGTTAAACACCTAGCATAATTTCCCTGCTACATTGTATCCGCTTAAGAAATTGCACCTATAATGTACTGGAGGGAAACAGTCAGAAAGAAGATCTGGGCCATTTTATTCCACCTTCACCACCTGTTATAGCTTTGTGACCTTGGGCAAGCTACGCAACCTCTCTGTGCCTCATTTTTCTTGTCTATAAAAGAAAGCGGAAGGACCTAGCTCAGGCAGTTCCTGGAAGTTAAGATTTGTAAAGTACGTAGGACAGTTTTTAGCATGCAGGAAATGCACAATACCTCATTGTTGTTACCCTATTGTAATCGTTACACTGTAGAAGTCTGAACTGTAAGGCAGTGAACTTTTTCAGGAATGGACCAACAAGTTTTAGTGGATATTTCTGGTGAATGCTAGCCTTAAGTGGATCAGGGTTAGGGGCAGATAATTACTATTAAAAGATGGCAAGATGCCCTGGCTGGTGTGGCTCAGTGGATTGAGCTCAGGCTGTGAACCAAAGGGTCGCCGGTTCAATTCCCAGTCAGGGCACATGTCTGGGCTGCAGGCCAGGTCCCCAGTAGGGGGCATGCAAGAGGCAACCACACATTGATGTTTCTCTCCCTCTCTCCCTCCCTTCCCCTCTCTCTCAATAAATAAATAAAATCTTTTTTAAAAAGATGGCAGGATGAATATTTACTCAATGAAAACTGTTCCATCAGTTGCATCACTCAGGTTTCCTGTCTTTCTCATCTTTGTATCTCCCACTTTGTGCTACCCCTTGTTCAAACCTGTAATACTCTTCATTTCTCTTTAATAACATGTGTACTGTAAGTTGCTTTGGTCATTACTTGTGTATACTAGCATCCCTTTTGTGCACCAAAAGCTAGAAATTAGCTTTGCTTTTAGCCTACCTAGCTTTGCAAAGTTTTCATGGAAGTATGGATGTCATTCACACCTGCTCTGGCCACTGCTGTCTGGGATGGGAGAAAAATTCCCCAAATAGGTGGGTGATTAGTAGGAGAGTGGGGGCGTGGGGGGGGCAGGATATGGGAATTCAAATTGAGGTGATGGAAACTATAACCAGTGAACAATACTGATTTACTTAGTACTATTCATTTTCGACTCTGCCTAGTCCTATGCCATTCACTAAGGTGTCAGGGTCAGCAAAAGGTAAGCAAGTTTGCTCCCCTCGTATAACTAAAACAGAGAAGAGTGGGTAGCCACGGAATTCTTAGTGCAACCAGGGATTCCTGCTTCTGTTTAAATTGCTGGAGATTTATTGAAATGGATGTTAATAATGCAAAACACTCCCAATAAAATAGAGAATTAAACTTCACTCTGCCCAGTAATGTGAACAGCGTGGTTAGGTATGCAGCATTACAAACACCATTTAAGAACTGATGATACTCACACTCGGAGCCAATCTCGAAGCTCACAGTTAAGCGGCACGCGTTTTCCTATCAGACGGAACGTAAAGTTTCCATATTCTTTGGAATCAGCTTCATTTTGAACCATGTGTCTGCTTGGCACTGTGCCACATAAAGCCATTCCCCCAAGCTGGGCTCTTCCCATGGGGCAGTGCGAGTGTGTGATGTACTAGCACTGTGTGCTGCCATAGACCTGTTTTTATAAGATAAGAACAAGTAGGAGGAGCCAAGATGTGGGCAGAGTGCATGGGTGTTACACCCACCTCCTCCCAGGACCAAACCAGAATGACAGCTAAAACAATGAGCAGCCACCGTGAATAACCAACCAATTGGCTCAACTGGGAAGAATCAAAAAATCGGAAGCAGTAATCAAAAAACTCCCAGCAAACAAAATTCTTGGCCCAGATGGCTTCACAGGTGAATTTTACCAAACATTCAAAGAAAAACTAACACATCTCCTCAAACTATTCCAAAAAATTCAAGAAGAGGGAAGGCTTCCAAAGCTCATTCCTGGATAAAACAGCATTTGACATGTACACAGTGGACTACTACTCGGCCATAAGAAGAAAGGAAATCTTAGCTTTTGCAGCAGCATGGATGGACGTGAAGAATATTATACTAAGTGAGATAAGCCCGTGAGAGAAAGACAAACACCATATGATTTCACTCGTATGTGGGATCTACTGTACGAAATGAACTAACAAAATAGAAACAGTCTCTTAGATACAAAGAACAGACTGACAGTTCTCAGGAGGGAGTGGAGTTGGGGGAGGGGTAAAAAATGGTAAAGGGATTAGACAAAAATGAAACTCTTAGACACAGGCAACAGTATGGTGATGACCCGAAGGAAAGGGGGGTCAGAGGATAGAAGAGGGTAAAGGGGGGATAAATGGTGATGGCAGGAGACTTCACTTGGGGTGGTGAACACACAATGCAATATACAGATGATGTATTACACAATTGTACACCTGACATCTATATAATTTTATTAAGCAATAACACCCCCAATAAATTTAGTTAAAAATAACAATAAAATAAAACTTGAACCAGTACAGTCGTGGGAATTGGCAAGTATATCAGAGATTTTCCCCCGTAGATTATGCCCCTCCTTTAAAACTGTCACACCGCAAGTTTCAATTGAGTGAAAGGCTCTTATGCTTCTACAGGGATTAGATATTCTGTTGGAACTTTTATATCCCCCAATACCAGTCTGTTCTTTGCTTATTGAAGAGAGCTTTTATGTCATCAAATGCTATTTTTTGACCGAGAAACAGAATCATTGTTTTATTATAGAAATTTTCCCCTTAACAACAGCAAAAATAAATAGCCCATCTCCCAGGCTCCTCCGGATCAATGTCTCACACCTCCTACCCACAGCGACACTTTCCCCCGCAAGTGTATTAACACTCCATAATAGCAACTCGACTCACCTACCAAGAAATGATCTTTGCAAATGATTTCCAGCTAAGCCAGGGCTTAAACACATAGCATCCAACCAGAGGCACATTTCTACCTTTTCCCCAGTCCTATAATTTCTGAGAAGAAGTAGATTAATATCAGTCTCTAGCATATGCAGAGTTTGTTGTCTGTTTCTTAGGCATGAGACCAAATCGTTAAGCTTTTTTCCCCTTACATGTGTGTGCAAATGGTACACATCGCACCATTTTGATGTAAACGGTAGTGTGGACTTGTGCACACCTCTCTTTTGTATTCAGCCCCGTGGGAGTGCATGCAGGTGTGCCTGCGTGCTCTCTCTGTGTCATTTTATACTTGTTTGTGAACCTCAAAGACGTCTCCGAACCAGGAAACTCTCCTGCTTTTCCGTGAGCACATGATTGGCTACTGCCCACGTGTTGTCTTCACTCTGTAGCACCCAGAACTCGCTGAGGTTGCAGGTTTGAGACTGGATGGATTAAAATATATTCTACCTATCAGATTCCTCAATGGCTGTTACTATAAACAATCCCAGACTAGCTCTCTGGCTAGTTTCTACCTAAGGTATTTGAATTCTTAGGCATAGATTTACGGCTATCATCTCCCCAAGACTGGATGCTATACGTGTAATTATCTTCATTCTTACAGAAGAATAAACCGAGTCTGATTCTGTCCCTCTCTGTGCGACCCGAATCGAACAGCTGTGCCAATTATTTTGATCATTCAAGTCTTAACACCCACCCTTTGGAGACAGGAAACGAGCCTTTGAGGGCTTGGATTCTACCAATTGATTGTGTACAAGAATTGAATTGCCTCTAGAGAATCACTCGTTTCCCCACTTCCCTTGCCACGCACAGGCAGCGTCACAGAACAGTCTGATCTCTCGCTCTGCCTCAATTTATTGACGGCTGCAGCTGGCAATCAAAACCAAGGTTCTTGTCTCAATGCGGGAGTAAGGGGCCTCTCTAAAGTGTCTTAAAAACATGAAGAGGTTGAATGCATTTTTAGCATAACCCTTCTTCATTTGCTTCACCTTTTCATTGTTGGTAGGGATCAGAACGGTGCTCGTTAAATCACACGCTCCTCCTTCCCTACAAACAGGTGGCATTATCCAAAAACTCATTTTCCAAAGGAAATACCATAGGTCTCATGCAGTAATAGCTCGAAAAGGACATGGACGGTTAGGTTCATAAAATATGGCATCCTGATATATTCATAGTCCTTATTACCCTGGTAATGATCTTTGAAGTTCTACTTCTGGAGAGATGCAGTTCCCCATATTCTGAAACTTTCTGTTTCTTCTTGGAGGCAGGAATGGAAGAATTTGACACATGATTTTGAATGTTTACTTTTCTTGGGTGACTGAAACTAATAGTCCCTCTTTCTCCCACCCAATTTAATATAATATTACACATGGGATCAGAAAAGCTGTTTAATATTCTCTGGGACACTTTCTTTTTTTTTTCTCTCTTTTTTTTTTTACAATCAATGGGGTTAGTTACATTGACTTTGCTTACATGCAGTACAGTTCTTTCCTCCTGAAATAAAACAATGCATGAGGTTCAGTTAGAAATGTTTTTGCATGTTCTTATGATGGGAAATTGAATCAAAGGGGAACAGATGAGGTTTTTGTTGGATTGTTGCAATTTGCTTTTCCAGTCCCCTTTTCTTAATGACTTTGGATGCAAGAGTGCAGGGTTAATATTTCCAAAATGCCTCTTTCACTGGGGTTTTCCTCTGTTCTACAGACCCCAGTGACTCCCCATTGCCTTCAACAAAATATCCAGTCATCTGATGTTCCGAGCCCCCGGTCTCCCTGTCAACTTCGTCACAGTCATCACACTTCTGTTCACTACAGACCTGCCCTCCCCACTGTTTCCAGTGTATTCAGGACTCCCTACGCTGGACTAAGCCCCATCCATGTCCTAGAATCCCCTCTTTCTCTTGCCTGGGTCATTATTAATCCTGTCCGTCCTCCAAGTAATAGTTCAGGTCTCTGGTCCTCTATGGCACTTTCCCAGAGCGTGCTCATATTAAAATTCCATTCTTCAGAATGTCATTAGCATAGTCTGCAGTCTATAGACTGTTCCACTTGTCATTTGCATATTGTCTTCTGTTACTGCCTAACTGCACGTGTGCATACGCATGGGCAGGTCTGAAGGTCATCTCCTTACAAGTTCATTGTAAGTTCATTGAATTCATTGAGCAGGCTCTTTCATGCCATCCTCTACCGGCCATAAGGCACACTCCCTACTACTGTAGTGTACTATGCCAATAAATATTTTCGAGTCATTTGATGGATCGGTGCTCAATGACTTGTCAGCTCTAGCCTCCTTTATCTGGGGTTTCTGCAGACTTTGGGCGACATCTTTAGGATGCAAACACCAGGATGTTCTGTACCGGGAAAGATAACATAAATAATGCTCTCAGATAGTTATATTTCACTACTCATGTCATACAATTTATCCTCCATTTCATTAATTTGGTTCACTTAGAATTCAGTTTGCCAAACAGGCGACTCTGATTTGATAGACAGAAATTCAGCTTGATCAGTTGAAGTTAGAATGATTCCAAAATGATGTTATTCAAGATAGAACAAGAAATCAACAATGGAAAATTTGAGCAGGAATAATCCCAACATATGTATATCGTAACATGATTTTGGTTTTTCCCTTTCTTCAAATACATGTAGGAAGAAAATCATTTCACTTATTTCATTGGGTCATACTATTGAAAGCCTGAAAATATGATGCCTATGACAAAAAAAATCATCTTAAAACTGCCACAATTATCCTTTGTCAATATGCTAAATTTACAGAACAATGGAGTTTCAAGAAATGTGAACAATGTGGAATAACTAACAGATTTAATGTTCAATAGCCAAAAATATCGGTGCCTTTTCTGTCAGCTGAGAAATGTGTTTGTAAATCATTATCCAAAATTGTAGCCTAAAATTCTTCTTTCTTCTTGACTTTGAAATTGTATTTCAAGATCCCCAATTTAGACCACATTATTTACTCACTGGCTTATGTAACTAAGCGGAGTTCTCATTTTTGCATGCTAAGAGTTTCATGAAATGGCAAGCCAATCAATCCTTTAAGTTTTCTGTGACAGGATAATTTGAAAATGGTCATCGTAATCTCTTTTTCAACAAAGGGAAAGAAGTTACTTTGAAAATGACATACTAATAGTAGATTAGCTTTCTATTACAAGAAAAGCCTCAAATTTGTGAGGCTTAAGATACATTTTTTTAAGCCCATAAGAATATCAACAAATAGGAAATACATTATGACAGGCAGAGAAATACATTTCACAGACTATTTTATTGAGTTTGAGTTTTATAAGAATTTCTGCTCTTTCTGTCTTTCTTTTTAAGATTTAATTATTTATTTTTAGAGAGAGCAAGGGAGGGAGAAAGAGAGGAAGAGGAACATCAATGTGTGGTGGCCTCTTGTGTGCCCCCGACTGGGGACCTGGCCCACAACCCAGGCATGTGCCCTGACTGGGAATTGAACCGGTGACCCTTTGGTTCACAGGCCTGTACTCAATCCACTGAGCTACATCAGCCAGGGTTGTTTCTTTCTTTACCATTCACTTTGGTACTTTTGTTGGACACTTTCTCAGATCTACTGTCTAACTTCCTATTCTATCCTGAGAGGCTGGATAATATGGGCAATGCTTACTCATTGGTTGAGTCCTTCTACTGTAGAAGGCATTCACAGAGCAGCACATGAAAGGACAGCGATTCAGGACAGCTGAGTCCCTTTCCTGACTGACAGCCATGGTGCCTGTCAAGCAGTCCTTTCCCTGCAGCTACTTGTCAGATTCTATTAACTGCACCCTCCACTTAACCTTTCAGGCCTTGAGGAGGAAAGGCTCCCAGTTCCAGTTTGAATGAGTCATTTGTATATCGCAGGGGCCCTGACTGATTCAGTATTTCATCAGTTACATTGTCAATTTCCCATTTCACCTTCCCATTTATTCACACCTGTGTAATAATTATATCCTGCTATATCATAGCTAGACTATACTACAGGATAGCCTAGGTACTTTGTAACTGTATCGTAGCTCTTAAGTGTGTGGGCTCTGGAGCCAAATTGTCTGTGTTAGAAGTTCTGCCACTTATTAACCTGTGATCCTGGACAAATTGCGGGACTTCTTTTTCTTTCATTGACCTTAACTGTGAGATGGGGATAATAATAGTTCCTACCTCATGGAATGTAGTGAGAACTAAATTGATCATTTTTTAAATTTAAAACTTTTATCGTTTTAAGTGACAGGAAATGGTCCAAGCATTTTACAAAGATTAACCCTATTCTCATAACAAACTTCAGAGGTAGATAGTCTTGGTATCCTCATTTACAGTGGTAGAAATGAAGAAGAGAGCAGTGAAGTCACTTGGTGAAAATAATAAAGCAGGTAAATGGCAGCCAGGATTCAAACCCAGGCGTGACTCTTACCCATTACTTTACATTACGTTCTTCCGGCACATATAAGTGCTCAGTAAGTAGCTACACTATTATTAATATTATTTTCCACTGCATTTGTTGTTTTTGAATCTTTATTGTTTGCTAAATTACAAGTTTATTTTGAGGAAAGGAGCCAAGTTTTATTTGTCTTATGTCTATTAGCCAAGTGCTGGTCACATAGTTGCAGGTATGTCATTGTAGAATTATTAGTTGTTTCTCACATAAATTTCCCAAGGTCTCCCTAGCCTTGGGAACAATTAATGCTTAGGTAAAACTGGAAATGAACTTGATACCCCAGCAGTCATTCTTGGTGCCAGAACCAAAGGTTCCCCTTTTAATCCCAAATTCTTTCCTCGGATGGTTCACCACTCTCTTTGTAGGTCCCCTGCCTTCCTTCTACTGCTACTGAAGGACTTTGCTTCTCCAAGAAGCAATAGTTTTGATAGGGTCCCATCTCAGATGACTACCATCCGTCCTGTTCTGCTTTCCCCAAAGCATGCACTTTTCAGCTTCATGAGTGCTACTTACAGAAGTTTAAAATACATTCTCAGGAACTTGGCAAGAGGCATGTGATTCATGTAATTGAATTCAGGTTCCAGTATGTTTTTCTTCAGCGCTGATTAACTACTGTTTCGGACAGGGTGCACAACTTTTATTCTCTGCTAACTTCAGGACTGAGGTCAGGATCAGCTACGTCATTTATGGGGTCCAACTACAAATAAAAATTCAGGTCCCCACATTTAAAAACTCATCAAGAATAGCAAGGGCAGTGGCGGTGCAGAAAACCAGGCATGGAGCCCTTCCTTGTGCAGAACCCAGGGCAGGACGCAGGCTGCACCTCTGTGACCTTGGCCATGATCAAGGTCTCTGCCTGCTCAGGGCACTTCTCACTCAGGTTGAAATTTGTTTCCAGTCTTAGCTTTGCTGTCTGCCGTATCTGAGAACTGGCCCAGAGTTCTTTTTGCATTTCTTCCAGGAAGCCTAGTGGTTGTTACACATAAAGAATTCCTGGTGGCTTGTTTCAATGCCCTAGTGTACTTGAGCTATATGCATATAATGGAACCACACCATTACTGTGTGAATCATCTAAATAATCTTCTTTTCCTCCTATTAAATTCTAGGTTCATTGAAACCAATGGCCATACCCATTTTTTTTTAGTAGCAGTTTTTTACTGTCATCTTTCAGTTTTATTGTTCTTTTCCATTTTAGTGAATTTGCTGGGGTGACACTGTTATACAAGTTTCAGGTGCAGAATTCTGTAATACATCATCTGTACACTGTATTGTGTGTTCACTACCCTAAGTCAAGTCTCCTTCCTTCACCATTTATGCCCTCTATACCCTCTACCACTTCCCTCTACCTCCCTACCCTTATTGCGGGAGGGACAGGGATTGGAGGGATTCATTTAAAAGGGGGAAAAAAACAGCAGTTGTTTTCAATAGAGCAAATTTAAAATTTTAATTCACTTGAACGGAATCTTAAGAGTTGTGTTATTAATGATCAGTAATTGTGAGTTATACATCTACTTGTTAATATGATGGAATCATCATATTATATGGATATGAAGAGGCTTAGGGCCCTGGCTGGTGTGGCCCAGTGGATTTAGTGCCAGCCTGCGAGTCAAGGGGTCACCAGCTCAATTCCCAGTCAGGGCACATGCTTGCATTGTGGGCCAGGTCCCCAGGAGGGGATGCTCAAGAGGTAACCACACATTGATGTTTCTCTCCCTCTCTTTCTCCCTCCCTTCTCCTTTGTCAAAAATAAATAAATAAAATCTTTAAAACAAAAGAGGCTTAGGGTCTAGAAGGACAAAAGTGGGTGTATTAGTTGGGGCCCAAGCTGAAATGTTCCGAGGCAAATTTAAACAGGAAATGACTTTATTAGAGGAAATATCTATGAACACATGAAAGGAAACCAGAAGCAAGCCAGGGAAGGTGGAAGAGCCCTTAGACCAAAGTGCAAGTCTGCCCTGAATTAAGGAAAGAATGATCGAAGGTCAGATAGAAGGTTGGATACAAGCATGGCTGTCTGCAATCTCAGGCAGGCTCCCCAAAGCTGCTGGGGAGTCACTGGGCCCAAGTCAGCCGGAGGGGCTCCACGTCTCTGAAGAACAGCTCTGTTGCAATGCCTCAGTGACACTGAGGCCCTGGTGGAGAGGAAGGGGTGGCTTCTGTTCAGTGCAGTAAGGGCTTTCCCAGGGCAGCAGCTGGGGTCCCCGGTCAGTTGGGTCCTGCCTGTAAAAGTATTACATGCAGCCCTGGCTGGCGTAGCTCAGTGGATTGAGTGTGGGCTTCGAACCAAAGCATCGCAGGTTCGATTCCCAGTCAGGGCACATGCCTGGGTTGCAGGCCACGGCCCCCAGCAACCACACATTGATGTTTCTCTCTCTCTTTCTCCCTCCCTTCCCTCTCTAAAAATAAATAAATAAAATCTTTAAAAAAAAAAGTCTTCCATGCAGTCATGGCTGTCACAGCAGGTATCCGCAGTAGTGATGTGTGAGTACCTGATAGCGCAAAACTACTAGAAGAAAACATAGGGGGAAAGCTTGCCATTAGTCTGGGGATGATGTTGTGGATATGACACCAAAATCACAGGCAACAAAAGCAAAAATAGACTAGTGGGATGGCATCAGACTTTTAAAAAAACATTTACAGCAAAAGATAAAATCAACAGAATGAAAGGGCAACGTATGGAATGGGAGAAAGTACTTGTACACCATATTTCCGGTAAAGGGTTAAGATTCAAAATACATAAGGAACTCATGCAACTCAGTAGCAAAAAAAGCAAATGGTCCAATTTGAAAATGGGCAGAGGACCTGAATAAACATTTTTCAAAAAAGACATTCGCATGACCAACAGGTACGAGAAGGAGCTCTACATCACTCTTCATCTGGGAAACGGAAATTCGAACCACAATGACACATCCCCTCACACTTGTTACCATGGCTGTCATGAAAAAGACAAGAAATAAGTGTTGGCAAGGGTGTGCAGAGAAAGGAACCCTTGTACATTGTTGGGAATGTAAATTGATGCAACCACTATGAAAATCAGTATGGAGGTTCCACCAAACAATGAAAAATACAACTGCTATGTAATCCAGCAATTTCACCTCTGGGCATCTTTCCAAAGGAAGCAAAATGAGGACCTTGGAGAGAGAACTGCATCCCTATATTCACTGCAGCGCTATTCACAATGGTCAAGGTGTGGAAACGACCTAAACGTCCTTAAGGAAGAGGGAAATCCTGCCATGCGTGATAGCATAGACAATATACTAGGTGAAATGAGCCAGACACAGAGAGACAAATTGAAAAGAATTCAAACTCAGCAAAACAGTAGAATGATGGTTACCAAGGCCTGGAAGTGGCAGGCAAGGAGGGCGGGGGCACAGAGAGAGGGAAGTGGGAGGGTGGTGGTCATTGAGCACAAACTTTCAGTTATAAGATGAGTGAGCTCTAGACCGCTGTTGTACACCATGATAACTAGAGTTAATAATTGATGCAGATACCGGCCCGCAGTGTCCGCGTCATTATGGATGAAATGAGACATTCACACGGACTACCGAGTCTGGTGGAGGAATAGGGACAGCATGCGTTTTCTCTCAAGGGAAGCAAAAGCCTCAGCCTTCGCCATGACAGGCCTTTATTATTATGCCCCCCCCCATTACATGATGGTCCTCATTTACTATGCACAGGCTCGCTTTAGGTGGTTACCTTTTACAGAAAACAAAGGAGCCAATGCTGCTAATCACATCACAGAAGAGGGATATTTGCACATGAAAAGGCAAAAGTGGTTGAACCGGTTACACTCATCCTTGGAAGGTTTAGCATGGATTTTAGGAAGTTGCTTTGCAGTAACTGTCCTCAATTCAGGGTGAGGGAGTTTTAGCAAAAAGCAAGACTCATAGCGGCCTAGGCACATTGCAGGCCTGATTCCCCACAGGAAAACCTCTCCGTGGGCGTGGGTCCTGTGCACCTCCCAGTGGGAGCTGGGCTCACGCCAGGCAGAACGGTCTCCCACCAATAATAACATATTATATACTTGAAATTTGCTAAGAGAGTAGGTTGTAAGTGTTCATATCACACACACACACACACACACACACGTAACTATGTAAGGTAATGGATATGTTAGCTAGTTTGTGGTGATTATTTCACATCAAGTTGTACATCTTTATATACAATTTCAATTTGCCAACTCAACTCAAATAAAGCTGAAAAAAATTAAAAAAGTGGAATCCGAGAGACAATGAAAAAACATTTTGTATGATTTAGACGAAGACGTGCTGAAGTTGTACTTCCTTTGGAAGATGCTCTTTTGACCCCTGTGTTTGGTTAAATATCTCTGCGGCATCGTCTGATAATGCCCCGTGCTTCCCCTACCATAACGCTGTCCTCAGTTTATTATAACGGCTTACTGACTGCCTGCCCCCACTACTAGTTCATTTTCTCCTTGAGAACAGTGACTTGCTCCACCTTTCCTGCGGTGTCCCCTGTACCCAGCTCAGTGACTGACACAATGTAAGTGCTAAAAAATAGTTGCCGAAACCCAGTTTGGAGGACATTCTGCAAAATACCTGGCCTGTATTCTTCAAGCCAACCAACGATGTGAAGTTCAAAGAAAAGCAAAGAACTCGTTCAGATTAAAGAGACTAAGGGCATGTGACAACTTAAATGCAATGCACAAGCCCAGGTCAGTAAATGAAATGCAATTAAGGGGATGATTGCCGTACTGTGAATAAAGAATGTGGATTAAAGTACTAAAACTACGTTAAGTTTCATGACTTTTAAATTGAGCTGAGGTTATGTAAGAGAATGTCTTTGTTCTTAAGAAATAAACACTGCAGTATGTAAGGGTAAAAGGCATGATATCTACAGATTATTCTTCAATGGTTCAAAAAATGATATCTGTAATATTACATATAGAGGTGTTATATAAACAGAGAGAGAATGATAGGATGGTGAGTGACGAGTGTGGCAAAATGTTAACAATTGGTAAATCTAAGTGAAAGGATACATGGGCTTCTTTGACCACTCTTGTAGGTTTTCTGCCATTTGCAAATCATATAAAAATAAAGTGCACGTTAAAAACGTATTTTTGAATGAACGGAGGACGAAAGGAGAGCCAGCCATAGTTAGGAAGTTTTTATGAAGACATCAGCAACAGAGGTGCTGGTAGAACATTCGGAGACGAGAGGAATCATGCCAAGCAGGAAACATCCGAGCCAGTGTAACATGTAAATGAGAAATGAGGAAGTGGACAATTAAGATAACTTTGGATTTGGCCAATCTGTTTGGAAAGGCAGCCAAACGCAAGAGCAGAAGCCAGAACGAAGGTGCTCAGTGAGGCAGTTGAAAGCTAAATGGATGATCGGCATCCCCACAGGTAAAACTCTCTCAGTTACTAGAAAGGCTACAGTGAGGACCTACCTGGCTTCAGTGCTTACTTTTTTACTTACATAAAGTGGCTCTATAATCTTTTCACCTTGTCAGCCTTCCATGTTCATTGTTAAAGTTGTAAATAAAAGGGTCTACGATCTACCTGTTTACGTTACGTGTAAACGTAATTCCTGTTTATCTTCTGAAAATGGCAGCAGGTGCAATTCACCACGGGCCTTTGTTGCAAATGTAATTATGTGAACATTGTGGAGTTTGCTAGAAAAATATTAAAAAATATGGACAGATTGTTGTTAAGGCCTTTTCTCAGACATCTCAATGCTAAATATTCAAGTAACCATCAAGTTTTCTCTTTGAGTATTACTTAGGTAAAATTCCATTTTAACAAATACAATAACAAAGTGTAATTCTTTCTCGGAGCCTGAAATGACCTGCTTATAGTACGTATGGCTTCATTTTATTTCATAAGATTGCTATTTATAACCACTTCCTTTAACCCTGGGGGGACTTGGTAAGATTAATGACTTATGATTCACTTTGTATTTGAAGTGTTTTTTTTTTCCTTCCATCTTTGCTCAGCTAGTGGAATCCATGATGAATTCTCATCTCCAAGGGGTAAGCTGTTTTTAGTAAAGCCCCCTAGCTGGCTTGCGATTCCTGAGAAATAGCATTGATTCCTTACCTCTCTTGGATTCGTTCCTTCTAGAACGATAGATTCCATGTAGACATGCTCAATCATCATGCTTATTTGCAATTAAGCATGTAATGCTTTTCGTCTCATTCGCTTCAGTTATACGTGCACTGAGTATCTGGGCTCACATCGGAAAAATAGATCAGCATAATTAGCATTCTACTTGTTTAGCATGACAAATAGAGACAGCTAAAGCCAGAATGAAGAAGCCGAAGAATGGAAGAGGATTGGCGGTCCTATGAGGATGGAGATTAGAGACAGACGAACATAGGTTTGGAGACAGTAGCATCCGCTAAGAGCACCAGATTAGGGGCAGAGAACGGAATTGCGTAGATGGATACTTGGGAGGGAGGGAGGTGATTCATCATCTGTGGGCAGTTTAGTGGAACAGAGATGCAAGTCACTGTATTTGAGAAGTTACGGGATTACAAAACTCAGTTGTCAGCTCAAAGCAATTGTAATAGCAAAGAAGTAGAGTAAACTCCAAAGAAAACCGAATGAAGAGGAAACAAATTGTTTTTCTCACAGCATGCACGGGTTCTGTTCATTAGCGGGAAAGTCTTTCAGTCGCTGTTTTTTATAATACCTTAAAGAAGACAACACTTAAATGTGCGCCGTAGTCAAAGTCTTCCCTTCATTTCTAGCGAAAAAATCAAAGAAGAAAAATGCCCATTGTCCTCTACTTAAAAACCACTACTTACTGAGTATATTAGTGTCTTGTAAATTCCATAGCAATGTGTATTGTTTTTGTACCATTTCCTCTTTGAAATGGATGTTTGTGTCGGTTGACTAAAGAGCGGTATAAAGAGTTATGATTTTGTTTTGAAGTGCTTTGGAAAGCATAGTTTCATTGCAACTGTGAATCCCCTTAGATTTTTAAGGAGGCTGCTTCAAAGGATGTCATTAATAATCTTCTCAGGTGCTTGCAAACCATGCGTCTGTCAGCAGAATTAGAGAATCACCCAACTAGAGAAGAGGTTCCGCAATACCCTGAGACCTCCTTTGTTCATTAGAGAGGAAAATGGCCTGTCTTAAGTCTCAACTGACATGCTTGCTAATTTCAATGGTGAAAGCTATTCGTTGTGGTCAGTTCCTTCCACAACACACTTCTTAAACAAACTTTGTAATCCTAAAGAAGGGGAGAAAAGTATAACCCACCACATCGAGTAATGTATCCGGAAGTGAGAAGCGAAGAATTGCCTGGTTGTTTGAGGGTGAATTAATATTAAGTCAAAGGGAAATAATAAAGATAATATTTGTTATATAAAAATGTCCAGGTATCAAAAGACGTAAATTTTCATTGAGATTACAGCAAGCATTCCTAAGGTTTTCATTCTCTTACTGTAGTTGTAACACCCAGAAGAGTGCCTAGGAGTTGATATTTATAAAATGGAAGAATGAGTTAGTGAATGAGTGAACGAATGTGTACTCTTTGCTAGCTATGTGTATTTAGGGTTCTGTGTTCAATCTGAAGGGAAGATTTGACTTTATATGAGGCATCTGGGTAAGTCTGGGGTTTTTTCAGTCTACTGTATTAAACATTTAAGAGTCAGGAATTCCAAAGCACCCTTTCAGCTTGCTATGTCACAGATGACCAGAGTTTAATATTCTAACCCTGGAAAACATCTTATTTTATAAAATCTATCTACTACTATATATGGTCCCTACTTTAACATTTGTTCAATACTCTCCAACTGACTTATGCCACTTACCTCAATAGCTGTCTTTGGCAATTCGTTCCATATTTCAAACACCCTTTTGTGTAAAGAAACCATAAAACTTGGAAACCTGAAAATTGGATTTCTCTTCTGAGCAATCACAGCTTACAAATGTGGAAAATTTGTTAAAAGTTAACCCCTCCAGTGTTTCAATACTGAGAAAGGAAAAGTGCTCAAAATAGGTGTGCGATGTTTGGATAAGTTCTTCCCATTATTTTAATGGTACCAAAAGCAGTTGAGCTTAAATCACAAGGCCTATCTTCCTACCTCTTCACCAAAGAAGCACTTCAGAATGATCAAAATTTGGCTTTTCCCAAAACAAAAATCCTTAGAAAATCTGCAGCAGGCAAAGGACGTAGCAGATGACTAATTTTCAGAAATTTTACTATCGGCCACATTTCATCTCTTCACTTTCGTCAGCCCCAAAGGAAGACTAGTGGATTTAAAACCATGGAGAATTACGGCTTGGTTATTAGTGTAGTTATTAGAATAAAAATGAGAAAACTTGTGTAAATCATCTGTCACGTAGTGGTTATAAACTAACAACAAATATTCATTATACTTCCGAAACTAAAATATATTTCATTTTAGAATAAGCACAAGGGAGATACGTTTTTTTCCCCCTCCCAAACTTCTTTGTAAATATCACTGGGATTTCGGCCTTTTATGTAAATAGAATGAGATAACAGAGATAATAAATGGATACTTGAAGGAGGGAGGGATTTCTTAATGATTAATGTTGCTTTCTATGAATATAAGACATCTATCTCTTGGGTTCATTCTATTTGGTACTTTTATCTAAAGTGTATTAAATTAAAGTCAGGTGTAATAAAGAATATGAATACTTTCCAATCTTGCCTCATCCTAAAAATTAAGTGGAGAATTTGTTAGAAATACAGATTCCCAGCCCTCCTCCCCACTATTCATTCATTATGGGAGGGGTTGAGCCAAAGGGGTTAGGGGTTGAGCCAAAGGGGTTAGGCGATTCTTATTGGAGGCGACTTTGAAGAAAGACTGATTTAGCTCCTTTGTCTCACGTCTTTATCAGTAAGGAATCTCAGGTGCAAAGAAGTTAAATCATTTATATCTCTGATATCACTTCTGTGCATTTTCTGTGTCAAACATATACACCTTAATTTTGACACCACACAGAATGAGATTACAAGTATAAATACCTATCTCTTAAATACATGGTCATATTTCAAAATTGCATTTCTTAGTCATGGCGCTCATATATTGGGTTGAGTAAAACGAAGTACTCGGGAATGACTGTCTCAGCTCTTAAAATAGTGGAGCAAATCTATAATCAAGATCCTCATTTGAAATACGTTTGGTATCTAAGAATGAAACACATCTCTTGTTAAATGGTTCTCTGTAAAGAGATTTATATCCCGTAACATCTTTATTTCGAAAAAGTGCTCTGGTTAGTTTGAAAATCACACTTCAGTTTGTATTACATGACAGGCATGCGCGATGCTGGAGAATCTCATATTGTTATATTTGTTCCTCCAGGCCACACTGCAGGATTTGGAACAGAGGCGCCCCCAGTTGGAAGAACTCATTACTGCCGCCCAGAATTTGAAAAACAAGACCAGCAATCAAGAGGCTAGAACAATCATTACTGATCGAAGTAAGTCTTTTAACAGGCATGTGAAACTTAAGGAAAAACGTGTGAAAAGTTTCAATAATGACTAAAGTCCATGCACCTCCATCGCATTGATAAAAAGAATGCCGATGAGTTGTCAGTTACAACTGTTACACTAGGATTTTCAGTCCATAATGTTGTCTTTCCTGGACAATGTAATTTAATGGAGGAAACAGAAGTTTCATCACTGCAGACTTACAGAGTTGCGGAGCGTGGCGTGGTGCGCGCAGTAAGCACGGTGGGGCAGAGCACCTGCTCCTCAGTTGTCATTTCGTAGGACCTGGCCTCCGTGGAGATGCCAGCCTCCCCCCATGTCCTTGGTTGTTGGGCCACGCAGGCACTTGCTTCCTGGACCAGCTTTTATACCCGTCTGCAGTGGCACTTTGAGATCTGGGTAGTTCCCTGAGCCTTCGATGCGCCTCACTGTGTGATATGGAAATCACTCTACGTACGTAAATGCCCTTAGGCCAGACTGGGGTGGGTGGCGACTTTGGGAGGCTGTAGGAGACTCGTCTGCCTAGATATTGCACATGCCCTTTTCTCCTTCATAGAGTGATTCAAAGTGACCGTGCATGAGGTCAGGCAGAGGGGACTGAGGGAGGAGTAGGGGAGACTGTTGTCCATGGTGTTCCGTCAGAGGCCGTCCTTAGGAAGGAGGAGGCCGGGCTTACGTCTGCGCTCAGATTCTCTTGGGTCTCCCTGGGTTTCTTCCCTCTCTTCCGCATGCCTTCCCGCCAGGGATACAGATCCATGCTGAATTTTCAGAATTCCCGGGCAGCCCCTCCCCTCGTTTCCCTCCCCACCATCTGAGGAATCTTCTCTGGTGCAGGAGAAAAGAAAACCTTCCTTTAAATGTCTTTTTCCCTTCCGAACGTTCGGTGGTAGACCAGATCTAGGCTTTGGAAACTCAAAAATCAAGAATCTATATTCTGTGAATATCAACTGGTAATATCAACACTTCCCACAGGAAGTGGAAGCCGAATGCCTGGCTACCTCGTATGTGTGTGTGTGTGTGTAAAATCTTTGCAAAATCCTGTCCACTAAATTTCATAATCCCCATTTTATAGGGAAGAAATGGTTTCGGAGAAAGGTTAATCAAACTGCTCAAGCTTACAAAATAAGCAAATAACAGAGCAAGGAATTTGCAAATGTCTCCTTCTGGCTCGAAAGTCTGTGTTCCTTCTAGTCCGCTTATGCTTACGACTTCCCATCTTCTCTTGTTGTTTTTGTTAATGACCTCAATCACCAGGAGTAGGATTAAACACTCTTTCGATTTGCAATTATGATGTCTTTCCTCATTTCCTAAGACATTTCCTCTTTCAGCGGCAGTGATTGTTAATTAAAATAGACTTTTCTTGATTTGGGAATTTTAACTCTTTAGTGCTGCACAGTGTATTTGGATCTATGGTAATGTTATTAATTGGGTAGCCCTGGCGTCTGTAACAGCTCAGCTGCTAAATTTTGGTGGCTCACCGCAGTAGAAGTTTACTTTATGTTCTGGTACCTTCCAAAATAAGGAGCCTTCTATGAAGCCTTTGAAGGATCCCAGCCCCCTCCATCTTTTGTGGCCAGAACATCAGTTTTCTATGCACTTCATGGGCAGATGAGCAACGAGGAGCGCTCATTGGAATTCATTATGAGCCAGGCCTGGAAGTGGTGCGCGTTCATTCCGCTCAAAGTCTGTTGGCTGAACCTTGTCACATGGCCACACCTAAACATCAAGGGAAGCTAGAAAATAGTGTCCAGTGTTGAATCCAGGAAGACGAGGAACTAGTGGGACAGGAGGAATGCACGGAAGTTCTAGAGGTGTGCGTAAGTTACAGGATGTCATTCCTCTAACCAGCAGGGCTACGGCAAAAATTGCCTTGTGAAGATCAACTTAGAGAGAGCCGTTCGGTTGGTATCAATAGTAGAGTGATTCCTCCCTCAAACTGGAACCATGAGGTTTCTCCACCAGGTTGCAACACACGGGCCCTAAAGAGTGAATCTGAATTGAGTGCGAGACTGCATTCCCATTACACAGTTAAGTCTTCTGTTTCTTGCCTGAGAAATATGGAAATCTGGCAAAGATCTTCCTGCAATCTGAACTTATTAATATATAGAAAGTCATTTGTTATTTTACTAATGAAAAACAACTACTTTTTTTCCCTAAGAGGAAAATAACACTTAATTTATTTGATAGTATCCATTCGATATTGTCTAAACATTTTTCATTATCTGTTGCAATCTTTTTTGGACAGTGTATTGACTTTTTTTTTTTTGTGATGTGGATTAAAATCGAGTGACTACAGGGCAGGTTTGTATCTCTCTGCTAATGTGAAGTGATTTGACTAGTTCTGCTTTTTGAGCTTTTTGTCTTTTAGGAGTGAATACCTTTATGAATCTTTGCAGAATCGTGGCAAGATTCCCATCCACATGGTCCAAAAGAGCATTTTTTTAAAGATTTTATTTATTTATTTTAGAGAGGGAAGGGAGGGAGAGTGAGAGAGAGAGAGAAACATCAGTGTGCGGTTGCTGGGGGACATGGCCTGCAACCTAGGCATGTGCCCTGACTGGGAATCGAACCTGCAATGCTTTGGTTCACAGCCCACGCTCAATCCACTGAGCTACACCAGCCAGGGCCAAAAGAGCATTTTTTTTAAAAAGCGAGTAGTTGTTGAGACATGTGACATTGCTTATGAAGAGCCTAAGCCAGCATCTTAGTTTGAAATATGCCTGGAGCCTCCAGTGCTGGTACCCAGATAATTCTGGCAAGATAATGCTTATCGAAACAATGCCATTCGCAGCCCTGCTGTGCTTCGGCTTCTCTCTCCGCTTGAAATCTATGAAATGGGATGGAAATTCAATACTCGTAAAGTTTCATTCGTGTGCAAAATAGACATTTTTTTTAGTATAGATTTGGTTTTCAGGGAATGAGCAGAAATAAAAGACTTGCTCGTAAAATTGTATTTTCTTATTTGACGATTTCAGTGTTCCTTTTCATTGTCCTGAAACTTCTAGAATATTTAAAAAAGGAATCAGCTAAAGAAAGAAATATATTCAATAGGTGTATCATACTGTATTGCAACATGTTCTCCTCCTTGGTAAATCCCAGTTCGTGACTTGGAACAGTTGGGGAAATCTATACATAATTACTACATTATGTCAGGAGAAGAGTCCAGCGGAAAGCAACTCCTCCCTACTGGTAATATCCATGGTTACTCTCTCAATAGGTCTACAAAATACCAACGTGTTTCACTGTGTGAAACTATTTTCATGCTATCTGTTTTCATGTGATTATACTGATGGAAATCATGTTGTAATAATCTAGGTGAGAGAGTAAATTTCATTCTAATTGTATTCAAATGAGAAATTCTCAATGCTGTTTCTGATGTTCAGTCTACTCATTTTCCTTCAATTCACTGGTTGCTTGAATGTGTCAGCCATTCCTGGTCATTTTCTTCTCCAAAATGGGTAGATCAGGGGTCCAAGACCAGATGAGATAAGAAGGATGTAAAATTACATCTTTGTTCTGAATTATGAAAAATTCTTGTTCATGTTCGTTACTACTATAAGTCATAGCACCATAATATCTCACATAGCAGTGAGGAGGATATGGAAAGAAAGAACTGCCCTGGCTGGTGTCACTCAGTGGATTGAGGGCCGACCTGCAAACCAAAGGGTCACGGGTTCGATTCCCAGTCAGGGCATATGCCTGGGTTGTAGGCCAAGTCCCCAGTTAGGAGCATGTGAGAGGCAACTGATCCCTGTATCTCTCGGACAATGCTGTTTTCCTCACTCTCTTCCTCCCTCCCTTCCCCTCTCTTTAAAAAGTAAATAAATAAAATCTTTAAAAAAAAAAGGAAAGAAAGAACTGCTCTCTCTTACAGCTCTGTTTATTCCACAAATAATATTGGTGAAAATGGCTCATGTGGCATTTGCATTTGAGAGCCTTCCTTCTGTAGCTCCTACTGTTACAGAACAAACCAAAAACCCAAGGGGGCCTGGAACGATAATACTCTTACGGAAAGAGATTCAGGTCCGTCTTGTCCGCCGCCTTAAAGGAAAGATATCTCTCAATGCCAGAGATTTGTGAAAAGGAAAGGAAAACGTTTCTTTAGTGCTATACAAACTTAAGGTAGTGACCTAATGTCTTTATCAAAATCTTAAAGTCCCTTAAAACACCCACAAACGCACACAGTCCTTCCTTCCCCCTTGCCCAGTATGGGGTACCGTATCTCAGGAAAGGAAATAGAAGTCCAGTCTCAGGCAATGTCCGGTTATTCCCAGTAATCCGTGCTCGGCTGGCAGGCCTCTCTCGGTTCTCAGCACCATCAGCTGTGTCGCCGGAATCTCTGCTAAAACCGGGTGATGGTTCCCCCTACTACTACTGTGGGGGTCCCCACTCGGGCAAAGGTGCGTGGTCCTCTCTCCACTGCTCCAACCATGTGGTCCTTTCTCCACCACTCCAGCCACGTGGTCCTCTCTCCTCCAGGACCACGGGAGTCCCCACTCAGCCAAATCCGCGTGGTTCTCTCCTCTATGGCTGCCGTGCCTGGGTTTAAATCCCCGCGCCAATCTTCCTCTGCAGCCCTATTTCCGACTCCTCCCACACTCGGCCACACTTGCCCTCAATCTGCTGTCCTTTCCAGCTTTTCTGGTCACCAACATGGGTCTGGGCAAGTGTCACCCCATGTCCTGGAACCAATCTCCTCCGAGCTCCCACGCAAGCGCTGTAACTCAGGGGACCTGCCCCCCATTCACATCTCGGGGAGGTGTCCCTTTCCATCCCCCTGGCCCAGAGCATGGCCATAGCTATTTGGCATATTCAAGCAACCAGCCCAAGGCTATAGATATGTTAAATGACCATGCCATGGATTAGCTGCAAAGCTGCCCTGCATATTCTTGCTCTGTGTGCCCCTTCCCCCAACTCACACCTGTGGGGGGGGGAAGGGGTAAAAAAAAACATCTTAGAATCTCTGGACACCTTGAGTTCTGGGCCCCATTTCAAATGTCCATTTGGGGTCCCCCCCCTCTTGGCTGCACCCTGTAACACTACCTCCATAATACCCACCAAGTATCATTTTAAAGGTCTGTAGCCAGAGCACAAAAGGGTTTTCAGAGCAAGTCGCCCAGGCTGGCCACTTACCAGTTTTGTGACCCTGAACAAACAGTCTCAGTAAAACTGATTTCAGTTTCCTTGGATATTGAATAAGATTACCGGTACTTGTGTCTACCACAAGATTGGAAGAATTAGATAATACATAAAGAGCACTTAGGTCAGAGCCACAGTAAGAGCTCAATGAATGTTAGCTCCTATTATTTTAATTATAATTTAATTGGGTTGTTTGAGTGCTTCGTGGGTAAGCATTTAATAAGGCCTTTGGTAGCTTTCTGGTTCTTCCCCTGAGAGGGAGGGCGGGAGGGGGAGAGAGAGAGAAAGAGGGAGAGAGAGAGAAATATGAATGAATGAATATGAGAATGAATGAATGAGAAGGAGAAGGTTGCTTCAGAAAAGATAGAATAAGATGCATAAATGCAATTACATATTTGGAAAAGCCTTTACGGGAGTGATACTATGAAAAGCAAGTAATTCATTTAAAATATTTACTATAACCTCAGGAGGTGTAGATATTATTCTCATTTTAGAGATGAAATACTGCAGCTCAGAGAGCTTATGTAATGTGCTCAGGGTCCTAGTAAGATGCCCAGAAAGGCACTGGGACCGAAGCTCATGTCTGTATAATGCAACAGCCTGAGATGCATCAAGTGCAGAGGGCTGACATATTTTGATGATTTTTTAGTCAAAAATAGGAAGGACTACTAATTTCAGAACTTAAAATGTTAAGAATAACCTCAGTTTACTACCATCTGGGTATAATTTTTTGCTGTTCCCATTTGTAGTTTTGTCTTCTATGCATTTGGGTGGCTAATTATAGGCTTGTCTCTCGGGATAGTGGACCTCAGTAACCTTCTACATGCTCATTAAGTAGCACGGACCACCAAGGCGAGATGAATTGGGTCCACAGAAACTGGAGGCGGGAGAGTATACAGGAGCTGTAGAGTGCAGGGTCCGGCAGAAGGAACGCCGCCTGCTTGAGGGTGGTTGGTAGGGTGATCACATGGGTGTCATAATTTATAGTTTTCATTTGAACGCTTCACCTAAAATTCCATGTGGTGTGCTTCAGTGTGATGTTGTTATGTTAGAGAATGACGTGCTCAGGATTTTGTAATAAATGAGTTTGTAATTTAAAAAAAAAGGCGTTATTTGTGCTGGACCCCTGTATGGCCTTTTATCAGTCAAACCAGGGGAGGAACTTCTGAAACAGAATGCCAAGTCTTAAGAGAGAAGTGTGTCTTTTAGGACCTTTTTTTTTTTTTTTCAGCTAAGGCTTTTTCAAACCAGTTCGGAATTCTTTGAGAAATTTGGCGACGGGGTATAAATTTTAAGAAAATAAATTCATATCCTACTACTTAAAGAGCTGGTTGGTGTACAGGGCTCTAGAAGGGAACAGTTCTGTTGTGTGAGAAT